>JBBMKC010026662.1:0-18520 GCA_037834085.1 Bipalium vagum | reverse complement strand
ATAATAATAATAATAATAATAATAATAATAATAATAATAATAATAATAATAATAATAATAATAATAATAATTGTAAATATCATATATCTCCAGAGTTTCAGATGGTTTCCGATTTTTATTCAAAACCTAAATATTCCTATGGCAAGGAAGAAAGCGTTATATCATCCGGGAAAATATCCGATTACAAATCTCCATTTCCATGTAAACAATAGGGATTGGGTATCAACCTTCAGTGCTTCAGTGCTCTCCAACTCATTGTTTCTGTTTCTTTCCTCTATTCTCCATGCAAAGAACCTATTCATTTATAGCCATGTGTACGGAGATTTCAGAATTTATGTTTTGGAGAGCTGTGGCTTAAATGATATGAGAGAAACATCGTTGACATTGGATACTAAATGGAAAACTCAGCTTCACATAAAGATCGTGGAAACATGTTGTGATGGGGTACCCATGATTAGGTCTCTACATGATCCGATTAGATAATTCCAACTCAGAGTCAGGCAAATTTGAGTCTTCATAATTGTCTTGTATTTTTTAAAATTATAACTTTACAATACTCTTTTGTCACTTCCAAAAACCTTTTTCAATTGAACAATTTTCATTAGTTCTTCTAAGTTCTTAACATTTTTAAATTAAACCAAAAATAATATGGACCTTCTTCACTTCGAATGTGAAAACATTTCCAAAAAAAGTCGGGGGTAATCTACCAAGGAAAGTTAACCTGAAAGAACACAAATTCTGGAACGGAGATATATTCTGAAAGTGAGCCAAACGTTCTCAATCAATTCATCAGTTAGTCCGAAGTTACTGTCTTATCCACACTGTCATCAAACGGAGTCGTGCCTTTACAAATTCCTTAATATTTCATTACTTAATTTATATATTTTCAGTCATGCACGGCTATCAATTTATTTCGCTAAATTTTTCTCTATCTTTATTCGTTAAGTATTTATGTGTGGAGATCTCTGGAGACAGGTCAAAGCAGAGCTTCCAGATAAGTGGCTCTTTTGTCGAATATTGATCAATGATCGAACTTTAACTAAGCATTGTACCTTAGCAATTCATCCTTATTTATTTGTCCAATTTTACTTTGTGCACAGCTTGGCAACTTTGGTATTTCGGGTGGAAGAGTAAGTTCATTTATCTTCGGATTCGAGAATTCCGTTCTCATTTAGTGCGCTTTTGGGTATGATGAGAATAAATTTAAATTTAAATTTCACTGGACCATTTCTTTAATGATCATGTTCTTTTTCCTGCTCGTGTTATTTCTAACGACTTTTCATTTTCCCACCAATGAATTTAAAATTAAAAGAAATGATTAAAACAAAAAAATGCAATTAGAAAAACAATTTATTAATCCAATTTATTTAATAAATCAAATATGGCACTGGGATTTTTTTATATAAAAATTTGCATCCAAGTTGAAAGAGACTCCGGATCGCTTTATATATTCTCCTCTAACATAAATAATAATAATATCATTAATGAAAGCGAGGAGGTAGAAAACTTTGAATTAGAATAATCAATGAAATGACATCATAAATCATCATTTTGAAGAAATTACATATATTAGGCCTGGACCAGCTATATGAATTTGTTGAAGTATTAAAAGCATAAATAAATATAGGATGACGCAAAAGTAACGTAATGTATTGAAAGAATGAAATAACGCAAATTTTCAAGACAATTATTTATTTCAAGTAGGATACATGGACAATAAGTCATGAAGATTTCTCTAGCTATTTTTTTAAATTTTGATTTAAATAATCACAATTTTGTGTATCACAAAGTGTGTCCTTTTTCAAAAATTCTTAATGACATCATCTAAAAAATTTGGATTTATAGCATTAATTTCAAGATTATTGTTTTTTTATTGTTAGATGGACCTTGGAATATTAACATAAACTTTCTCCTTCAGATATCCCCAAAGAACATAATTTGCACTAAAAAATTGGGTGAACGAGAAGGTCAGTTGAGTGTCGAGTTTCCTGCAATTAACCATTTATTAAAAATCTCTAGTTTAATGCATATATATATATCAGTTAAACATAATTAAACATACTTAAAACGTTATAAAAACTTAATAACAAATTATAAAATATAACTTATATAATTTTAATTAAAAAATCTAACTTAATTTAAAAATTTAACTCATAAAAATTATAACTAAGTTAATTAAATTACATTTAGCTTTTTAAAAATGTGTTTATATAATATTTCATTATATCATATTTGTAGGAAAATATTTAAATTTTAAATTTTCTAGGTAATTTTATTTTGTGTATAATTTTTTAAAAATTGATTTTCTGGTACTTTTATGAACATCTTATTAATGTGCATCCCCAAATCTATCCCCTAGTTTTAAAAATTTTCAAAAATAAAACGGGGGATATACTATAGTGCAGCCTAAAATTTTTCTAAAATCATTAACTTACTCTTGCGCCCCGCTGTATATTTGAGTAAAGTGTTCAAATGTGTTAATAACAAATTGATTAATTCAGTGATTTTAAACAAAACCAAATAAATCACCAATACGAAATGTAATCTGTTTTTATATTTAAATTTTAAACAATTAATATTTTTATGTCGTATTTGCATTTATGATGATATCATATTATATAAAAAAATAGAAAAAAATATATATATAAATATAAGGTTTTAAAATTAAAATTTCCCTTGGTCTGATTAAGCAAATCTCAATTCAGAATGGAAATTTACTGTTTTTCCAAAAAAATTACTTAATTTTTATTTTCAGTAATATTTTTTATTTCACTTTACATTGAAATGGTATTTATATGTTTTAAAAATAAAAATTTACTATTTG
Source organism: Bipalium vagum (assembly GCA_037834085.1). NCBI lineage: Eukaryota > Metazoa > Platyhelminthes > Tricladida > Geoplanidae > Bipalium > Bipalium vagum. Next base: position 15,696 of record JBBMKC010026662.1, on the reverse strand, counting down.
TAATTTCCTTTTTACTATTTCTCACTTTTAACAGTTTTTAATAATATTTTATCAAAATTATTATTTACAAAAATAATTAAATTGATTCGATTAAGTTTTTGTTTTCCAAATTATTATTAAATCGAAATAAAATATTAATTGATGAAGAAATTGAACAAGATGAAATAATCATCAATAACAAACATCTGAAATTTAAACAGAAAAACAATGTTCTTTTTTGTTCTTCTTTACTTATTATAATTCCTTTTATTGGTTTACGTATTGCTAGTGTGTTTTAATTCATTGTTTTTTATGAATTATTGTTTTGATTAACACTTTGTTTTAATTAACTGATTCTTTTTTATTATGACATTTGAGACAATTTGAACATTGTTATTTTGTGATTTTTATATTGATTAATATTGTTGTTATTTGTGTGTCATATAAATACAAGTTATTGCTTTCCTGATTGATCGTATTTTTTATCCTCTAAGAATCAATTTTAATTTCCTTATTTTTTTATTGTTTAATAACATATTATTTTCATTTATGTGTCAATAATTATTTCTACCAATTACTTTTTATATTTTCATCCTTTGTTCATAAATGCAATGAAAGAATGATGAATGCCAGTGATATCTCTCTGATATAAGAGGTTTAACTGCCTTCCGTTGGATAGGGGTTCTGATTACGTTTTCTAATGTTATTATTATCACAGGTCATATATTTCATGATGATTATATTTCATATAAATATAAAAATTAAATGTTAATGATAACGGAAATTATATTTTATCTTCATTGTTTTGATGCAAAAGGAAATTCATAACCGGAAATTTTAGCGGATGTGGAAACATTTTCTTAATTCTCTGTGAATAAGCCCATTTCCGTAGAAAAGACAGGATGTCATTTATTCCTTTTTCATTGTGATGTATAATATTTTATTATTAATATTTTATTTTATTTTATTTTTTTATAATTATTATCATAAATAATGAAAGAAGAAGAAAATATGCTCAACAAAAAATTTAGAGAAAGTTGGTTTTAAAAGCATAGCACCACCTCGTAGTCTTCACCCTTTTACTGTTTTGAAATTCTTATAGTCAACTAGTGATGGTTCGATTTCACTCATTGTTAAAGCGTTAGTTATAATAATAACGTAAAGGGTTGCAGCTGTTTCAGCTGGAGTTTCAAAGACGTTCCTAATCAAAAGAGGATCCACATGGACTGATTTTTTAATTATTTCAAATAATTTTTTATTTATATATGTTTTGATTAAAATTAAAATTTAATAAAATTACTATTTTCTCGACATTTACTTGAATATTTGTCTTCAGAATTAAAATCAAACTAAGACTTTCAAGGTGAACCTTGTTCTATCATTATACTATAACGTAAAAATATTAGACCTGTTTGAGATTGAAAATTTCATTATTAATGTCTTTCACATACTCTTTTAATATATCAAGTGGATGTTAAAACCATAAGAGTCAAAAAAAATATTTTCACAATATCCAACTTCTGTGAATTCCTTTTTGGTATTTTGATAACGGTTTATCAGATTTTATTCCATTTTTGGATTTTTTTCTTTTATTTTATGAAATTGGAAAACACCAATACCAATTTGGATCTATTCGATATTCGGCATTCAGTATTCAACATTTGGTATTTCAAATTTGGACTTGAATGTTGGTTTAACTCTACGTTTCCCATTACTACTGCTTCATGTGAAGTAGGACGGAAAATCGACCTTTTATCTGAGGGTTCTCAAGAGCAGTTACCAAAGAATATTTCATCGTATTTTACGTTAAACGTCTTCTAAATGTAATGAAACATATATTTCTAAAAAAAACTCATTATAGGGGTACAATAAAACATAATAAAAAGAAACAACTATAAGAGAAGACTAAAATATTACGAAAATGAAAAATAATAACAAAGATACGTCCATTATATATTACTAAGGTATCATACCACACTTCCATAATTAACTGTAGAAAGAATATTTTGAAATCAAACAATTAGAAACAGACACAAATAATGGATTAATGTCTAATTTACTTAAACTTTATGTATATTTTTATTATTACATAAAGAAATTTAAACGTTAAGTTAACTGTCCACCTTAATCCACATTGGTAATGTAATCATGGTCACTCTTTTGCACATCTAAAGAAAAGCGTCAAATTCTTTTAAAGTAGGTAAACCATAAAAATCAAAATAATAATTATTATCATTATCTACCCAATATATTCATTTTTGTTTTGTTTACATAATTAAGAATTACAATCACAGGAGTAAGAAAATAATTTATAGTATTTGTTTAAATAGTTGATTTTTGAAAATACAGAATATGAGGAGGCTAATCAGACCTGGGGATTTTTTATTTATTTATTTAAACTATTTTAAATGATGAACTTGTCCAACGTTGTTTTCTTTCCCGTATAAATAATGAGTGAAATGGTTACAGAAATAATACACAGCCAAATAGTAGTTTAGTCTTCTTCATTTAATAATTAGTTTGAGAAGAATGAAATATCTTTCTTAACTTATCAATCATATTCATAATCAAATATTATAGAGGTTAAAATATATAAGTTTCTGATAATTAAATTTTGTCAAACTTAATTGGTTACATAACGTGCTTGTCACCCGTAATAGATCCAAAATTTTCACTGAGAAGAATAAAAATCTTTCCTATACTGTATCGTATGTCACATTCGAAAAAATTGTCAAAAAACAAAATGTTTCAAACGTTAGAGCTTTTGTCATACTTCAGCATACAGTGGTATAGAATGAGGAAGAAATTTTGAATATGCTCGAAGAGAAAGAGGTTATAGAATGAGCAGAAATGAAAAATTTGTCAACAGCTTCTGAGAAGTTTGAGAACACCAGGTTTCAGACCATAACAGGAGAAACATGAGAAAGTGTAGAGATATTGAAAAAGACCCAAACGTTCGGTCTCCACCTGATGGGGAGATGGTTTGAGCTTTGTGTTTACGTCTGAGGACCATTTTCAAACCATAGTTAGTGGGTATCAGAAGTTGCAAGACAAAGTTTTAAAATTTCTTAAAGAATCATGGCAAGAAGGACGAACAACAAAGAATATTAGTGCAGTTAGAGTTACAGGGAGATGAGAGATAACATTTGACAAAACAGATGGAAGACTAGGAATGTCCATAAAATTTAATAGCAATAAATATGAATGTTTTTGGATATGGGAGCGACAGTAAATGTCTTGAGCTGGAGAGATTATGAATCATTCACAGACATCAAATTAAAGAAAACAGGTAATCTTAGAGATCAGCATTATGACTGTACAGGTAGATGAGAAAATAGAGAAAATTCGTTTTATAGTTGCAGATGTGATTGGAGGTATTGATCTTTTGATAAAATTTTGTTTAAAGCTGCAGTGGAAGAAGACCATACAAGAAGAAAACAATGAAAGAAACGACCTTTGTACAATTAAAATAAAAAAAATATCTCAATCAGATTCTCGATCAAATTTAACTTTCATTTTTTACAATAATCATTAGCGATACCTCTTCTTTTTTTTAACTTTTTAAACTATTTTAAAATTAAATGATCAGCGTTATTATGAACAGCTTTTTTGGGAGACAAATTTTTTCTTAAAGTTATAAACTGGTGAAATACAAGCATATGTTTTAGTAAATAATTTCTATAACCATTCTAATCTGTGTATCGGTTCTTAACTTATGGCATCGTTTTTTTAATTGTTTCAACATGTTTAACTTTGCCATTTCTATTCACAAATGTTATTAAATGTAAATATTTCTCCATTTTATTGAAATTATAATCTTCATCATTATCTTTCATCATTGCTATTAAATTATCTGTTTTTTTGTTTCTCCGGTAGATCAAATAAATATACTTGTACATCTGCTAGCTGCCCAACTCAATCTTATAGACCTGCTTAAGGTGCTTGTCGTGATTAATACTTTTCCCATACTTTGTGGCGTATGTTTTTGTGCAGTGCGCACACTTAAGTAGATCGACAGAGAGGGCCACCGTAATGACCGGCATTTCTTGATTTGTGCCACCAAAAAAGATAATGAAACCAAGATCAATTGCCCGGTTCGCAGAAAGGAAATCCGATTCAAGACCATCCACATCAACTTCCAGAATTTCCGGGGGAAATTCTGGTTCGAGATGATTGAGATCACTCGAGGGGACAAAGAAATATCAGAGCTGTCTGTGGAACGGTGGGAGATGGCAGGTATGAAAGGGCGCCCTCCAGAGGTGAATAAATTAATTCGGAAGCAAAGGGAGTCGATGTACTGAAGGGAGGAGGTGACGATTGAGAGATCGCCGCAGAGCTCTGGAAAAGGCTGAACAGAGGTCCAAATCTCCGGAGTGTGTTGTTGTGAGATGGCTGGGTATACCTTTCTTCAACGAGAGCGCAGGGCCTAGTTTGCTCGTGAAGAGCCCAGTGGAGGGGATAAAATCCTCCGTTTGTACACCTTGGTCACAAGTGAAAGAAGGCCAAGATATTTCCGTCTGACAGGCAGCCTCACTTCTCAATGTTAGAGACGGTTCACTATTGATGAGTGAGTATTTCGCCATAGGTGATAGCAATTCCGAAACCAATTCCTTAAGAACAGTACTGAAGCACTGTTCTGGGTAAAATGCATTGAAGATGAAGAGATCGCACAAGAAGTCAGAATGCGAAGGCTGGAGAATGGAAGCGAAATTAAAGATTTGATGAGATTGATGACCGACATCAAAGAAAAAGAAAAGAAAAAATCGGTGAATGCAGTAAGGAGTAACAGAGATGTTACAAGGAAAGTAACAGAAAATGATGACATCAGCATGCCCTCATTTAAAGGAAGACAAATTGCAAGAGAAAATATTAAATGTTATGGATGTAAAAAGGAGGGTCTTTTAGTTCGTAACTGTACGGCAGGAAGACAAATAGCACGATAGACCTGTTCTAGTCAGGTTCACATTAGCAAGGATTTTCCAAAAAAAGAAATTTCAAAAAATTCGGATCTCAGAGAGTGGATCATATTAGGAGAACGTTTTCAAAAATAAAGTGTAGAGGGTGCAACAGAAACGGGTATAGTGAAAGGAAATGTTATACAAACCTTCACGATGGTTGGTGTTTTCAACAGAAAATGTTTATAGAAGGAATAATTTAACTGTATTAGAAGAGAAAGTAGGCGGCAATAGACAGATTGAATACAAAGAACTGCAAAACCAGTACCCAAAAGATAGGGTTCATTAGTTAGGGAGTTATTGGGAGTCTTATGTAAGACGTAGTCAGCGATGATCTCCAAATGGGCGCCCGGTGTAATGAAGGACAGTAAGCAAAAGTGTGCAAATTCACGAAAAAAGTCTTAAGTGATGTGGAGAATGATGAGGATGTGGAAGCTTTGATTGAAAGAGGAGATTTTCTTATAACAGACAAAGTGATGAACGGGAGACCAAGTATAACGGTAGAGATTCAAGAACAAAAATTCGAATTCTTATTAGATACGGGAGCTGGAGTCAGTGTGATGAGTAGGAACATTTTGAATAAGTTTAAAAACGTGAAAGTGTAGTGAGAAGCCATAACACATTAAGCGAATAATATGAAGTTTGATAATGAAGTTAAGGAAGGGAAGCGTTTTAAGAGAGCAGTAGAGCTAACAGAAGTGACAAATAATATAATAAAAGAGAACGAGATGTTTTTATGGCCATCAAAATAGATGTACGCTGGACTCACCTAGGGAAACAAAATATACGAACAACAGGCAAACTGATTAATCTTAAGCCTTTTAGACAGCCGATGAACATGGAGGAGAAAATACAGGAAACATTCAAGAACCTATATGACAATGGAGTTATTAAAAATTGCAATTCACTTTGAAACACACCGTGGATTTGCGTATGGAAGAAGGAGAAGAAAGATATATTTGGATTTTCGGCAGTTAAATGTAGTGACGGAAAGGTAGTCATTTTCGATGACAAATGTAGATGATATGATGGACGCTTTATGGGGAGGAGGCAAAGTATTTCAGTTCCATTGAAATAGGTAATGCCTATTATCAAGTGAAATTAGAGAAAGCATCAAAGATCAAGACGGCTTTTTCAACCAAGGAAAAACAGTAATGTTTTAAGAAAATGCGCTTTAAAATAGCTGCAGCTCCAAGCACTTTTCAGGAGAAAATGACGAAGGTCGTCGGTTTTTTAACATGAGCAGTGGTCTATCTGGACGATATATGTGCGGAGACTGAAACTTAGCATTATTATGTTCTAAACGAAGTAGGGCTAAGGATAAATCCAGAAAAGTGTCACTTGCTGATAGAGGAAATAAAGTTCTTCGGTCATGTGGTGAGTAGGAAGGAGGTAAAGACAGACACTTCAAAGTTGATTCAATAGGAGTAGGTCTGTCTTAAGTGGACGAAAATGGAATGGAACGAGTGATAGCATATGGCTCTCACGCCATGAGCAGCTATAAAATTGGCTACTGTATTACTCGAAAGGAATTGCTGTCCATTTTTGCAATCACTTTCAACATTACTTTTACGGAAGGAGGTTCAGACTGAGAACGGACCATAAAGCAATCGCCTTCATGATGAGTATGAAGAAGCCAAATAGTTCGCGATTCCAAACGTGGATTTTGTTTACTTGCTCCGTCTTGACATTAAGTATGAAGACGTGCAGTAATATCAAACGTCAACCTATATTTAGATTTTAAAACGTTAAAAACTTTTGTTCATTTGCAGTGTTTAATTAAATGCGATCCTTAAACCAGATAAAAAGTAAAACCTTGTTGTCACTTGACCAGTACCTTCAAACAAATTTTATCAAACCTTGGCACTTAATGTTTCCTTATGAGGTTCAAAAAATTCTTTTAATTTTAACACCATCACTATTTTATTGGGCTGTGTCAAAATTTCTTTCGATTTTCACAATTAAATAAAAAGGCAAAATGGAAGCACAAGGAAAACTTTATTCTATGGATTATTTCTATTTTTATCGACAATGTCTTGGATATGGCTCATCTATCGAAACTGCTACCATCCTATTTCTTTCGTTAGTGTCTAAAATGAGGAACTTTTCCTTGTTCCTACGCTTGAAAATCACAACTGCTTTCAGATAATCTGCAACCTTATAAGCTGTTGATTTATAAAAGGAATTTTAAATTTTCATATTTTTTGTTAATTTACAGCGTATGTCAACCGGGTCAGGAAGAGACTGAAAGAAAGATGTTGAAAGAGCAACTTATCAAGATTTAATTTTTCTTACAAGTTTGGTGGATGTATGATGGTTTCTTGTAGAATCTTTTATGTAAACCTTCTCACTGATACAAGAAAGGCTGTGGTGATCAATCTAATATGATGGATAAAACGAGCACTAAGACACTTTTACATCAAATTTGAAAGCTTTGCAATCGATCAAGTCGCATTTCAGGGCGCACTCAATTGCAGAACGCTGAGTCAGATTGAGAAAAGGTTTGAGAACACAGGAATAAATGGCCTTGAAGGTCTTGTTTGCTTCAACATTGGTCACAGAAAGGAAAATTAACGTCCAGAGTATCGTAATAGAATTGTCATAAAATGAAATAACGTCATTTATCATTTGTGAATGAACTACCATGTTCCGTTGCTATTGGTCAGCTACAACTGAATATTGTTTTTCAAACACTGGAAGACCAGAGATTAGAAATCTCTTACTAAAATTGTTCTTTCCTGATTTTAAGATACAGGGTGTTTCATAAGTAACTGACTATATCATTTTTAAAATATCTTTTTATAAAAATGAAAACTAAGACAGATTTTTCTCACACGTTCTTTTATTGTGTAATTTTTCATGCTGATATTTTATGATATGATGAATATATATGATTCCAAGAATGAAAAATTTAATAATAAATTATTCATTTAAAAAATGTCAGTTACTTATGAAACACCTTAGGAAATACAGAAACACAATTGAAGCACATGGAACGTCTGAAAAGTTAAACTTTAAGGGTCATGTCACCGTACTATCACGGTGTGCTTCTGATGGGCTTTGGCTGCTATCATAGATTCCACTCACCCCTGGTTACCTCATTGCTCCTTTTACAAAAACGGGAGTCGTTCAACGATAATTGATGGAAATGTTTATTGATTTTATTTAAAAGTAAGAATTTTCTTTCATAATACAAATGTGAATTTTAATATTCAACATAATAATGACAGTAAAATAATTGATTGCACTTTCGAGAAGAATAGAGGATTCTATTCTATTCTATTGGTTTCATTCATATCTTTTGGTTTCTCTGATATTGCTGAAGTCGTACATCTAAGGTCTGGAGAAGAATTTATAAGTTTTAGTTGTTTTCCAGTTTGTAAAGGAGGTTGTGATTTCCATTGTGAAAGAAAGTTTTATGAAGAAGCGGAAGTTTTGTAAAGAGAAAATTAATTTTTATTTTGCTTTGGAAATAAAGATTTAACGTCTTTGTATGTGAAAACAACGATAGCTTTCAGGTCCATCTACGTTTGTCACAAAAGCAATGCACTCCCGTCATATAATTTTCACAACGAAACCCCAGTGATTCAAGAAATAATAATAATGGCTTATTCATTATTAAATTATAAAAATAACTTATATATATTGCTTTTTAACAGAAATGATAATATCTTACTTTCAAGTAGTCTGGGTAATCCAACTGATCTGATATGTGGCATAAAAGTGAAGTTCTCCATAAGTATTACGTCTTCTACGCACAGGAAGTGGGTATTTCATAGTAATATTCATAAACAAAAATGCCAGGTTAAGAAATTGAAAGGTTTCATTATATCATTCACTTTATCATTTGATATTGTGACCTGCCTTTTTTTACAGCGTTAAGGAGAGTTTAGGTTAGGCCCTTTTGAATATAAAACCTCAAATAGTCTCAATGTGCTTAGGTCTGCAAATGTTGCTCACAACTCCCAGCCTATGGTGATGCAACAGATTTTATTATATCCACAAAAATTTACCTTCTGGTGCAGTTTTCATGCTTGATGCGTTATTGATTCTTACGTCTTTAATAAAGCTAGAAAAAAGATTACAGTAAATGGGAAAAAACGTCGCTTTATGTTATAGGAATATTTTTACTGCAATTAGAAAATAATCAGTTGAATGACATGTGGGGTACTTAAAGACTTCATCACAATTTTTTTTCTAACGTCCCAGCTTGGATCACATTGAAAATCTTTCTACATTATAGTATTTGTTATAGTTCCTGTTATAGATTTTTGGGTTTCATTTTAAAAAAGTTGCAAAAGTAAATCTTTTGTATAAATCATTAACTCTTAGAAATATTTCATATTTCGTCTTCGTCTCCGAGGCTCTCTTGATATCTATTCATCTAGGAGATGTCTCATAATATTTGTCCTGAGACGTATATGCGATATGACACTGCACTATCCCTCTTATCCAGATTTAAGAAGAAGAATTTTCTGCACAAGATTATTACGAAAAATGTTATAACACATGCCTTTGACGAAATATTTGCAGACTTCCAAAGAAAACTTTTAAACATTTGGTTAATAAAGGTACTTAGTAAAACGTTAGACAAATTTTGTGATGACAGTAATTTTAATAACTGAAAATGAAAGAAAAGCTGTTGCCAAATAAAGATATAGAAAGAATAATTTTGAAGAATATCATGTTTAAAAAATACAGAACAAGGAAACAGAAATTGAATAAACTTTTTACCAAATTTAAATAATTTTTATAATAATTGAGCAAATAGTGGTTTTTCGGTCTCGACTGATAAAATGCATTGAATAATCAAATTTCTCTTCATGAAGCTTCTAAAACGTCTAAAAAAATGAAAACTGAAAAAATGAAAACTGAAAAAATGAAAATTTTTTACAATTTAACCTCTAAACCAAAGCATCACATTAAAGATTATGTAAGAATTTTAAAATATAAAAATTAATTTGAAACGGGTTACTCATAAAGTGGACAGAGCAAATATTTGTTATACAAATCCAATACTTTTGGCCACGTTAAAATGATCGACTCCCAATTATATATGTACATTTTGTCTTGGGCTTGACATGAATCTTGGCTGAACAAATTCTCTCAATTCTTCATCATCAAACTTTCCATTATCTTCCTTGATGTTAAAATCATCATTTTTAAGCGATGAAATCATCTAAAACACTGTTTTTGACAAAGCAATGTATCGTAGATTAACTAAAAAGGATTATTTAAACAATTTATTCTCACATTTAAATTTGATAGATATATATTGATATTTCCAAGAAAACATATATATTTTTCATGTACTACCAAGCATTTTAAAACTGAGAATGTTTTTGTCAGATTCCGATTACTTAATTACATACATAATATTATAAATTAAATTTTTTTTAAATGTCCAATTGTGTTTAGAATAATAGTTTTAAAAGGAGAAAAGATTCCAGCAGGATTTTATGAAAGTGAGAAAACTAGCTTCTAAAATATTATAATAGTAAATTATTATTCTTCTCCATAAAAAAGCCTGTAATTTTATTTTTAGTTCAGTATTTCCGACGTTTCTAAACTTTTGTAAGTATTAAATTTTTAGGCCTCGTTTAAAAGCCCTCTCAATATCAGCACATATAGCTTATAATCCAAAAATTACACGTATGATTTTCCCATTTTGACAAAGATTTTCAATTCGTTTCATTGCACATCGTTTACAAGCACAAAGGTTTATAAGCACAATTTTATTGAAGTATAAAATATATTGATATATTTCAATTTTTTAAATCACATCGTTAAATACACAATTTTAAATTTTCAAAGTTTTTAAAATTTTTCGATAGATTTTAATTTTTTTATAATAATAATTACGTTAAAAGGCTCTATAACCTTCAAAATATTCCAGCCTTTATAACTTTTGATCAACTAAGCCGATTTAAACAAACCATATATCAAATTAAAGGTAATTACATTCTCTGTCATTCTATATATGTATTTACACAAAATCAAAAATAAAATGTTAATTATTTTCTATAAAAATGATAGAAATATCTGAAGAAAAATTAAAAATATTATTGATGTGGGAAATTCGAAATACAGAACTTTTAATTGTGAACGAAATTATTTACTATCATTATTATTATTATGGTAACTCTTACAATGTATTGAGATATCCTAGGCCGATTTCAATCATGTTTACTCAAAAAGCAAAATAATATCATATTTCTTAGAGACACAATTTATTAAAGTAATTTTTCAACTGAAAATTTTCATAATCGAATGATATATAAAATAATATTCCTACATGAATCCCTGAAGTTTCGTAGCGAAAACTTTAGGACGGAAATTCATAGTTTTGGAGACAAGCAAAGATGAACCTGAAAGCCTTCATGGTTTCCACACACCAATACGTTAAAGCTTTATTTTTCAAGCAGAATAACAATTAGATTTTCTCCTTAGTAAAGACTTACGTTCTTTATCTAACTTTGTTTTCATAATGGAAACCATAAACATCCTTTGAATATCAGATGACAGCAAAAAAAGTTAAATTATAAATTATGTCTTCTTCGACAAGAACAAGGATAAATGGCTTTTTTTCATTTTATGACAATTCTATTACGATGCTCTGGGCCTTAATTTTCATTTCCGTAATCAAACAAGACTTACCAGACCATTCAGCCCTGTGTTCCCAAGCCTGTCTTTAATCTGACTCAGCGTTCTGCAGTTGAGTGTGCTCTGAAATGCAACTTGGCCGATTGCAAAGATTTCCGATTTGACGTAAAAGAATGTATGTGCTCGTTTTATCCATCATATTAGACTGATCAATCAAAATTTTCTTGTGTCAATATAAAGGTATATATCAAATGTCCTTCAATGTGCAAACAAATATCCACCAAACCTGTTAGTCTATCTTGATATATTACTATTTCAGCCTCTTCTTTTCAGTCGCGGTGGACATACGCAGTAAATTGACAAAAAAAATATGACAAATTTAAAAGTCGCTGTCAAAGCAACAGCTTATAAAGCAGGAGATAAACTGAACTGTGTAAGAGGGTCGCATTCTCGTGAAATGAGCCTTATTCAACGCTGTGGAATAATATGGTTGAACTTTTAACAGATGGGGCTTGCAAGGTCTACAAAGAATGTATACCAGATGTTTCTCAGTACAGGAAACATGAGGGCAAAAAAAAATTTTTTTAAGATAAATGAGGAATAATAATATTAATATTAATAATAATATGTAATCTATAAAGGTACTAATAATAAAGAATAAATGTTTTAATTGGACCAAAAATGTTTTTATTATTTTTGATTGTATAAAAATTAAAATATTACGAAGAAAACAAGATTACAAAAAAAATATTTTTCAAACGCCCAAAAATTATACCTACTAAGTTTATTATTTTATATTTTGATTAAAATGTTCTTCCCAATTAGAAAATTTTAAAAAACTTTGTTCCACTCTTTGTCATTATTAAAGTTCATGACAAGAATGGCACTTAGTCTGATAATTCATAAGATGAAAATTATTCAATGAGTAATATCTCTCTAAAAACCCATTGTTTTCCATATTGTATTGTTACTGATAAAAGAAGTTAATTAAAATTTTAAAAAAGACATACCATCGAAACAAGAAGAGTTTTCAAAACGAATTGGAGATTTCTATGAACAGAATAAAGAATTTGGTAAATATTCACTGACAACGATTTGATTGATGAAGGTGTCAAGGTGCACCATTTATTGCTTCGTGAATCCGGATAACGCGATAAGGAAGTCTAGATGGTAATTATACAGACTAAAAAGTATCTACAAGCCTAAATCGAAATACAACAACAAAGAGGGTAAGACCCAACGACAAGCAACTTTGATTGCGATAAATCCTAAATCACCAAAGTGCTGAAGAAGCTTAATATTAAATGCAGGAAGAAAAAGCAGTCTCCAGAATACATTGAGGAGCAGACTTTGATAGTAAAGTCAAACTTTGGGTGTATTGTATGAAATTTAGAAAACAAGAATTTGTTTAGGCTTATGAAATATAAATTTCTTTAGGCTTCACTAGGCTTACTACGAATGCCGGGAAACGATAGACTTAATTTGAACAAATTAAAAAAAAAGTTTGAGCCAAAAGTTATGCTTCACATTTATGTTTCAGAAAAATAAATCTTAAAGCCTTATTTCAAGCATAGTGGTTTAGCTTTCAATCTAAAAGTTTATCAGGAGCGATGCTAACAAAATATTATGATTCCGTCTATTCAGCGGCAACATTCAAAAAATCATCACACACACTATCAGCAAGAAGATCGGGGAAGAATGGGAAAATAACTTATTCATTTCAATGGAATGGTGCGAAGTGCATATTATGACATTAAGGTGATTATTAAGATTGGAGCAAAAGAAGTTAAGGACTTGACCAGGAAACTAATACCAGGAGATATATATATGGTAAATAAATAAATGTTTCGTTAAAGAAAAAAAAGGACATTTTGAACAGTGCATCTATGGACAAAGATTATTAAAAAGATTGAAGGTGACCAGTTCTTAATATAAACGATGTAACGTTTAAGGTCATCATTAGAATTAGTTGACTATAAACTAATACTCGTGGTTTTAGAGAAAGCGCGAAAGGTAGAAATGAGTACTAAAATAAGTCTTTCACAAATTTATATTGGAACAATACAAGAAGCAGTATTAGAAATAGAAGCTGGGCGAAAATCCAACAAAAGGGATAATATGAATGTTGACGGCAGAATTCAATGCTTTGAATACTTTGACACATGACAAGATTCTGTCTCACTTAAATGACATCGCCACCTGAAGTTGTAATAAGATTGACATTTACAAAACAAAAGTGAATACAATAGTTGACAAGGAGACAGAAGAGGAAACATGAAAGTCGAATCAGAAAAGGATGAATTACAATGGCACCTGTCAAGAGATACTTGGTACTACACAAGGTCCGCCATCAGACCACAGAAAAATGAAACAAGATGTGTGTCATTTGAGAAGAAAGAAAATAAAACAATATCTATGTATTACACTATTGGAGAGGAAGGAAACTAGTAAAGTGCAAAATCTTGAGTCAATAAAAATCGAAAGCGGAATGAAATGAGACGACCTGGATTAGTGGACATCAGGAGGAATAGAATCACACAAAAGATATAGAAAGAAGCACGGAGGAATATGATGTTTCCTGAAAGAAGAGAAATAGTGTTGACACATTTAGTAAATACCGTGATTGGCTTTGATTGGTATGATGACCTTTAACCTCGTAAGATAACTGACATTACATAACCCACACAAAAATTCAAAAAACTAGTGCAATTGTTGTTGTTATTACGCCACCAAAATGAAGTCAAATTTTAATCAAGATAAAGAATGGTGTGTGTTGCACAGTAATGGCAATTTTGAATTTTTTGGAAATGCAAAAAATCTTAAAAATGACACTGGCCACGACTTTCCGCGATCATGACTGGATCAATGAAGAGATTAAAAAAATCTTAAATCTGTGAAATCGCTTTCTTGAATGTATCTTAAAAATCATAAAGCTTTCCTTTTACACGATTGATGCCCGGAGCACAATTCTTACCTGCCAAGCCTTTTGGAAAGAATTAAGCTTGACATACTTGAACTATATATTTGCTGGCTCAATCTAGCTGATACTTTTAAGTAAATAAATTTTTATTTATCATATACACATATCTCTGTATCAAGTACAGTAGTATAGACGATTATGTAAAATAAGTAAATGTTATATTCACGTAGTCTCTAGGTGATGGCCATGTGACGGATCCTGGAGTCCCAAAGGACACTAGATATAAAATTTAATGCATTTTAGGGTTCGGGACAAATCACTCTGTGCACCACTGTAAGTTGATCTCTGCCTCCTCCCATAGCAGTCGACATATTTACAAGCAATATTATTCCTGGGCAGGAGGAAGTACCGTCTACGGAGGAGAACTATTATGTGTAAGGTATGTGTGATAGGACTCCAAGACAGCCGCAGTTAAAAGATTGTGGGCTAGAGCACGTCTTTGATTCTTGGACAGGCCCGATTTTTACAGAGGGGAATCGTTTTCATTACCCCAGATCAAAGGGAGCCCACATTGATGACATCAATAAGAACTTTCGAGCAATTTGCTGCAGCAAGGTCTGCGAGGGAAGTATATTTTTCACCATTGCTCTTCCGGGTGATGGTAAAGTTTTTCAAGGAGTCTTAATGGACTTTGATGTCTAGAATTACAATAAGTTTCTTGGTTGGCTGGCGAAGGACCAGGTCCGGAGGCAGCGTCGATTGCTGCTTAGGTGAAACCATAGGAACCTATCTGACTGACTCTTAGTGAAAAGAAAAAATCTTTTATAAAACCATTATGCTTACTAAATTGTTCTTTAAAGAAGTTAAAACCAGTTATCAATGCTATTCTACATTCTTACGTGAAATAAAAATCTTTGGACAAGTTCGACCAGACTGCCGTCTTTCTATGACTTTTCTGTCTCCAGAACCATATGTTTGAAAAAATGTTTCTATGAGGAGGCTAATCAGGCCCGGGGAATTTTTTAAATATTTTAATTATTTTAAAATATTTAAAAAGCAGGAATGATATTTTAAAAATAAATTTATTTTTAAAATTTAATAAAAATAGAAATTTCCAGGTCTTAGAACATTTGTTTAAATATTATTTGTTATATCAATTAATAAATATATTCAAAAATGTCTTCTATTTCTGACTACAAGCCGATTGATATTAACATGGCAGCCATCACCGACTCGGAT
>JBBMKC010026553.1:0-18521 GCA_037834085.1 Bipalium vagum | reverse complement strand
TTATTATTATTATTATTATTATTATTATTATTATTATTATTATTATTATTATTATTATTATTATTATTATAAAATTGAAATACTTTTCCATTATGCTGTTTCGATAAACATTTTTCTTAGGCACGATTGATCAATAGCTCTCTTGACAATCTTTCAAAAAATTTTCAAAATAGATATTTATAACTATTTGCTGTATCTTGGTTTTTGGCAACCAGAGAGCTCTCAGAGCCTTGAGTGAGTCTAAAAATAGAGAATTTTAATTTTTCTTATTGGTTTTATATATTTGGAAATTAATAAGTATTACATATTTTTATATTATATATAAATATTATATTATATATCATAACAAGTAATTATTAACAGAAAATCATTCTATTTGGATTACATAACTTTGTTTTAATAATGAATGAGTGCACCGCATTTTGAAATATATAAATCAGATAACATTTTTAGTAAACATACTTCAAAATATTCGATGATAATGAGAATATTTTTCAGTTTATTATTTTGCTACCTGAAGACAAAATGTTTATCATTCACGAACAAAGTTCTTTGTCTGTTTTCATAATTTACTGGGTTTTTCTTTTTTTTAATCTCAAAAGTCAAAGGACGATCATCAACTGTCAATTATGAACTTATGGTGACCTTAATTCAGGAAAAAATCAATGAAAAATAGAAAGATATCAGACATTAAAAGCGAGAAAGGTATTTGTGATTATCATTTAACAAAACTTTGACATATTTCTAGTTAGGACACGTTGATACACTCTAAAATAACAAAAACAATGATAGGAGTTCTATTTGCAATTTGGTAATAAAAAAAGAGGATAATTCATTTTATCTTCCATAAAAATATTAATCACAACAGATTGAATAAAGCTAAAAGATTCTACAAAACGCCAACCTAAAGGGTTAATTTCGGTTTGTTAAGATTTGAAAGATATTATTTATTGAGCTTTAGTATAGAAATACAACCATTTAAACTGCTTAGTGTGGTCATCAGCTGGACAATCAGAAAGATGTATTACATAAAAATGTTGGCAAATTGTTAATTGAAAACAATTTAAATGTCACCATGATAACACCAGATCTCATATAGTATTGAGTTCACTGAAAAATAATTCAGAAATACGATTGGATATTCTAGGTTACATTTCATATTATCTTAATACCGCCTCTTCAGATCACTTTCTTTTGCTATTTCTAAACAATAATAAAGGTACAAAGAATTTTAAATATATTAAATATTTATGTATCGAAAATCACCTAGGAAAGTATTTCAGTCACCACCCAAACGAATTCTTTACTGAGGACATAAATAAATTGTTAAATCGAAGAAAACAAATAATATATTTCTTATTCATTTATGTCTTTGTATATTTATACGGACTTCTTATATATAATATTAAATTTGTAGTGAGGAGACTGGAAAAAATTAACAAAAAACTATTTTTCTGATATCAATACAAAACTATTAATTGACATGATCAATTTTTGTGTTGTGAAAAAAAACCTCTAAAACTTAAATTTCCCTAACCATTATAAATTATTATAAAATTTTAAAGATCTAAAATTAGAAACTTAAAATTTCTAAAAAGAGAAACTAAAATTAAAAAATCATTAATAAAGTAAAAAAATTAACAAAATATTAAATTGAAAATAAAAAATTCTGAAAATAAAATAAATATAATCTTTTAAGGATATAAGGTCAGCAAATTTAAGTAATGACAGACACAAAAATTTTGATAAAAACAATCAGACGACAGGTGCAGACAAATTAAATTCCAAAGACCATCAAAACAAAATATCCAAACAGTCCGAATTCAGATATAAATACAATTGCCAAAATTTTTAAAATCATACAATCAGATTTGAAATTTCAAACCAAGAAGTCACAAAGTAATTATTATTAATATTATTGTTATTATTATTTTCCCCTATTATTATTAGATCTAAAGTTTTAAAGCTTGACTAGTTTTATTTAAATTACACAAGATCTATTTTAAAAGAATTACAGCTTTCCAATAACCATTAGTCGCTTGAAACTAGAATTATTCCTTTTTTGAAAAATCTTCTTATATTCTCTTTTTGTTAGTAATTTACACAGCGATTAGGGCTGGTAAATTGTCTTAGGGCCTTTTAACAGTTTACAAGGTAACTGTGACAGAATTCTTTAAATCATTAGAGGTCTTTATTAACTCAATTTGTAACTTTATTTGATATATTTTTATAAGTTTTCAATATTTTCTCAATTATTTAAGTTTTGATAAGATTTTACTAAACATTGTAGTCTTCCTTATTTTTGCATTAGTTCCGAGCTATACTCCAAAAATCCTTCTGATCATTAGAAATATTGTTAAGTTACCTAAAATCCAAAATCAAAATTCTTAACTTAATTTACTAATTTTTATTCGATCATCTAGGGACTTAACAATAGTATTTTTTAATTTTTAATTAAACTTTTCATTACAAAATGGTAGATTACTTATGGAACAGCCTATTATATAATAGTATATTAGGTAGTCTAAAACGTATTGAGCTTTTTTCACACTGTATGGACTTAAGGTCGTGCATGTCACATATTATAATTAGCACCAGGTTTAAAATTAACATTAAATAAAAGTTAAATGAATTTATTATTACGTTGCGATATTTTAAATTATAAATATTAATTCAAATCTATTTCAGAAATTGTTAAACATATTTTTGCGTATATTGTTTTAAAAAAGTTGTTGGCTTTTAAAATTTTCATTTAATTTATTATCCAAAAAATAAATAAACTTTCTGTTTTTATTCTAATAATTTTTATTAATTTAATAAGATCAAATCTTGATGATAATTATTATATAAAATTATATAATTATTTATTTTTAATTTTAATTTTAAATATTGGAGATGGAGGTAAATTTAATATTTAATAAATTGTTGCGATATTTCAATTATTTTTTTTTCAAGCGAACTAATGTTTAAAAAAATTATGATTGTTTGATTAAATTTTCCGTCAATTTTACATTTTCAGCCATTTATTTCCGAGAAACAAAAATTACTTCTTTATAACTTTTAATATCCTCTATCCCTTGCTCCCTTGACAATGCAAATTTGCATACCATTCTGCCAACTCCAGATTTATGATGGTTTATCTCAATTTGCTTGTCAGAATTTCGTTGAATAATTTTAGCCACCATCTCCATTGGGCCTATGTGAACCGGGAGGACGCTTTCAAAATACATGTTAAAAATAAATAAAGTATGAACCATGCCTGATTTCTCGCTATGTCGAAACTCGTACTGATAATTATGCGAATTCCTCTTCATTTTCCTCGGTCATCATTTTGTTAATTTAATTCAGTAATTAGTACCAATCAATTTTAAGAGTGTAAAGGGAAATTAAAGAGCTTCAATAAAATTTCAGATAGAGAGACATATTAAAAAGAAAGGATATCATATTTTATTCTTTTTTATTCTGAGCATGAAAAGAAAATTACTTTTCCTCTTCGAATTCTCACTCGACTTTTCCCACTAATGTTCCTAGGAAAGCTAATTTAGTAAATGAAATGAGACCTTGTGCTATTTTCTGCTGTTACCGAATGAAAGAAAAAGATCTTAAAATATAATCTTTTAGAAAAATTGTTTCAAAAATAATGATTGTCAAAAAAATTAACCGTCGACTTGATTATATAACATTTATAAAAAAAAATTCTAAGGGTTTCCCATATGATTAGCGTTGTTGTTGAATATGATTATCATCTATCGATCAAAGCTTTCGGTAAGGTTTTCTTTTAAAAACAGTACCTCTGGTCAAAATTCGATAAGTTACTGTACTTGAAATGAACCACATTGTTGCAATACACTAAACTCTTATTTTTAATTCCTTTCATTAACCACGGAACATTTTCTAGTCAATACTTCGGTGACTTTCGGTGGTCTTTCAAAATGATATCGATCTTCAGCCGTATTAGTATGACAAAAATCTTTATCAAGTTTCTAATTGAAATTTTGTCTTCATAAATTCATTCAATAAATTGTTTCGCTATTTTTTTTGACTGAATCAGAATCATAAAATACCGATGTCATACCATTTTCGACGATTTCATTTTCTGACCTGAACAACCGGACTCAATCCGCTCTGCCGTTTACTATCTTAATAGAGGATCATAAAGGTATATCCCGGTTTCATCGATTGTTAAAAGGTGAAGTTTACAATCCGTCTTATTCTTTAGAAAACTAAAATAGTGTTACTCGCGTTCTTTGCGAAAACAATCTTACATTTTGATTTCTAAAGCCTGATTCCCCTTCAGAATGTTGAGATATCTATGGCCTAAAAAAATTGACTCAAAGTTAATCGGTGATCAATCTTCATAAAATCACGTATGAACTTAATCAGTTAATGATATGCTGCCAACGTTGAATTATCATATTTTGATGATGCAGCATCATCTAATACTTTTACTATTTCTTTATGAATTTGCCTAAATTTCAAATCTTTTTTCTAATAAGAACACGATTTTTTACATTTGAAAAAGTACACCAAGTTTAAACTAAATTAAATAAAAACTTATTTGATAAATGACCTTGACATTTTGTTTATGGTAATATGAATGATGAAATTTAAAACTGCATTTTATTTATAGCTATAAAACTGAATCAAAGGTGGCCCTACACGAACTTTTCAATTATCCTATAAAGTATATATTAAGATGATTAATCCATAGATAGAAATAATAAAATGATGATGTCACAAAGAATATTTTCAATTAAAAAGCCACAACCTCATTAACAAATATTGATATATTATGATTCCAGAGAGGATCTCCTCAATAATTACAGATCATCTCAACGCTAGGGATAGGGAGTCGGTAAAATAGAAATGTGTCAAGGCTGTGTCAAAGATCTAAAACAATATTGAAAACCAAAATGATCAATTCAAACAATGATGATTGACTGTGCTACCACCAAAAATAAAACCAGGAGATGGGTCTATTGTGAATTTTGACCTTAATTTAGAACACCTATAATTGATTTTTCCATTTCAATTGAAAAAGTTCTATAAGATTTATATAATTAGCATTTATTGTTTCCAGGTTTCCCCTCATATAAAATAATTATTTTATTAGATATTTTAAAAAATAATAATCGTTCTGAGTTTAGAGAACGAAGTCTTTAGAATTGATTGTTTTGTTTTAATTAACAAAATAGAAAGATCTTCCGGGTTTTTGTAAGAAAACTATAAGAAGTCTTTAAACGCACCCGAACAAATGTATTAAGCAAAATGTCTAATTTCTTGTGAGGACTCGATTTATCATGATAAATTGACACTCCTTTTCAATAACCTATTCCCGAAGGTATTTTATCTACTGCATCATTCAGCTCATTCAGTTGATTGACCATACTCAATAGTGTTAATGATTTTATTGTCGGTCAAAAATTAACACATCTATTAGATTTCTAATGCGATAAGTAGAAATTAAAACCCTTTAGGTTAATTATTAGCTCTCTTAAAATCATTTGTCCTCTTTCTATTTCAATGGGTAAAAACCAAAGAGAAATGGACCATAAAGTCTTTTCTGACTTAACACTAACATCACGTGATATCTCTTGAGTTATCTTGCGATGTTTACTTTGGAAATAACATCATTATAAGTATATTACTGACAATCAGGAATATCATCTTATTTTTGAAATTATAGTGAACCAGGAGACCAAAAAGAGTACTTTCAAAGAGAATAATCGTGTCACGGGAATAAGTTGTTGACGATATATATTTCTTTTGTATAGATCGGTTGTGATAAAAATGAGAAAACTGTTGATCATTTGTGAATTGATCGTAAAGCAGTTGAGATCATTATTAACATTTATTGTGTAAATCTATAATGAAATTTATTGTCTTGGAGTGTTTTAATTTCCATAAAGTTATTACTGAACCTAAACAAAAATATCGAACGAGTCAGAACTAGCGGGATTGATTAATGATTTGAAATGAATCTGTTAATCAAAAAATCTGAAGGAAAATTTTTTCATATTTAACTATTTAATTCATTTTAAATAATATTAATCATTCATTAAAACAAAATATTCTAAAAAAATACTGTTTTTTTAAACTTTATATTATTATTATTATTATTCATTTAATCAGTATCAAATGAGAAAAAATATTAAAAAATTAAAACTTCAAGTATCTTTATAATCTCGGCCGAATTCTGAGGTAAAGTGTATCACTGGTATTATGTGAAAAGATTGATTTAAAATTTTCATGCCTCAGTATTTATTTCATGCCAAAAATATTTAATTTACGTTTTGTTTTTATTAAAAGACAAAAATGTGTCTCAAATGATTATAAATTACGAACATTGTCATTGATAAAATCAAAGGTTCAGACAGAAAATCGAAAATCCACAATCCACTCTCCTTGTAAAATATGCGTTAAATTATAAAAATAACATGGAATGTTATCACAATATCCATTTCTTTATTTTGGATTTTAATTAAGCCATCGTTTCCATTTGTGAAATCGAACATTTAATAATAATAGTAATATTATTATTATTATTTTTAGAATTTGGAAATTTTTTTGACAAAAGAAAATCGAATTTATTCTCATTAGTATTATGATAAGAATCTCTTGGAAAAAATACGCGTTATATATGTATCTATTTTCAACGTCGTAGAACTCTTCAATTTTTTCTTTTTATAATTATTACTCCTACGCTTTGAATTTTCTGCATTTTCAAACAGAAGTCGAATATCTACACTTATGTATAAGCCAAATTCACTTCAACAGAATGGTTCTCCAGTAACCAAAGTAGGTCTAAGATGTAAGCTTTGAACCAAAAGATGGACACATCAAAGCTTTAAGTTTAGGTTCTCAATTTTGATTTTAAAATAGAGAAAATCATAATTATTTGAGAAATTGAATGTTAGAACAGTGCGAAAAGTATTTCCAAGGTTCGACAAATCAACAAAAACAACGATCTTAACATGTGAAGGTTTTTCATAATAAAATATAAAATAAATAAGAAAACAAAATAAAATATATTTGTGCATTAAAATAGTGGGAATTTGTTAAAAGTTGCAAGCTCTCTAGAATGATTACAATTATCACATTATTAAGAAAATTCTCCAATTGATTATTCGGTTAATTAAAAAAAGAAAATCCTCTCGCTCTTAGACTCGAAAGTCCTTCAAAAAAATCGATTCACCAACTTAGTGTGTTTGAATTACATATTAAAAAATGATATGGAAATAAAATATGAAAACTTAAAAATCATTAAAAAAAAATTCAATAATAATCTTTAGCATCCATGGAAATTTCCAATTATTAAAACAATGTTATTAGTGCAACTGGTCAATTTAAGAAATCTGATTTGTCTAAATGTTATCGAAGATCATGATAATAATAATCAGTTAATATTATTTTATTGATACCTTAGATTTCCTCAGTTATGGTTATATTGGGTAATAGACTGCCACTCAGTAAATTTTAATTGTGTTTTGGGAAAGATTTTCTATAAGAGACGTCAGTCAATGACATACATTTGGTCGAAGACATTAAAAAAGATATTATTTTTGTGATAATATTGATTTTATCGTTTTGAAGATCTTGAAAAGGGTATTGTTTATCTTATTTATCCTGTTGTCAAGAAGACACTCATTTGCCCGTTACCTATTCAGTAAGAATTATATTTATTTTTCCAGCTCAGAACAATCAACCGACTCCGTGGAGTTTAGTCGGCTTTAAACGATCGAAATGAATTGAATGAATCTTAAGAGCTGGTAAGTGTTTATTTTCTCTCTCTCTTGTTTTGTGATTTACAGAATATCATTAATTAGTTAACATTCTATTCGATTTGTTTTAGTTTTGATAAACTTTATTAACAATTGATTATTATTCTCATTTGCTTTGTGTTGCCATTACAATTGCAAATATTTGATTGTGAAAATGAAATAGCGATAACAAATTTTTGTCATTTGAACTGATTATTTATTTTGTTACACCAACTAGAAGAGAAAAAATCAGATTGAAACTTAAATTATAGTGTTAACTTTCGATCGATTCATCGAGTCTTAAAATTAAAAAATGAGAAAAAAACATTTTATTACTACATATAAGCAAAATGCATTTAAATATTATTTTTGGAATTACGTGCTTATTCAAAAATATATAGAAAAAATATTCGACTGTTTCTATTTGAAATTGATCACATTTTAGTCAGCCAAAAATATCAGCTGCATGGTTGATATTAAAATGACAGGTTTCATTGTTTTGTCATCTGTTTTTTTTATTAAATCAAATTTACAGCCATATTCTACTTCGAAATCAGAGATGAATCTTTCGATGGGGACAGTTTTATGGACTTTATTAGTGAAGAGCTATGCAATCATTTTGATCGAAATCCTGGGGATGTATTGGTGATGGACAATTGCAGATTCCATCACCACAAAGATATTATTAAGTTGCTGACAGGTATTGCTTACAGATTTCTGCCTAAACTTATTGCTATTATTACAGACTCGCCTAAACTACAAGTCACAAATATCATCCTTTATGAGAACCATTTATAGATCGGGACGATTTATAAGATTTGATTATCAAAGTACTCCTTCATTGATTTAAGTGATTATTTACGCAACATGAGGCAGTTTATAGAAAAAGCCTTGGAGAGAAGAATTTACTTTAGTATTTAGTGTACATTTCAATTATATATATTTCTGAATACTTTTCTATATATCTTTGAATATATATTTTGAATATATATATAACCTTGATAACCTTGTAATAATCAAAAATAATACACTTAAAATTAGTTTATTGTGTAATAATACATTTATTAATAATATAAATAAAAGAGCGGATAAGAGAAAATTTTGGAAATACGGAAACTATAATGAAGACTTGTGACAATAATTCCCTTATGTTAAGGAATTTGAGATTTTGAATGTACCATGATATTCACAAAATACGTTTATAAACAATGTGAAATAAAAATAATCTGATAAATATTTCGATAAAAGATTGATTTTTATGTTAAAAAATAAATAACCACTAATAAGTATCATACTCTATCGAAAATAACATTTAATATTATAAGAAAATGTCATTAATTACGCTAATTCCACTTGATAAAATGAATTGTTTTGCAATGCGAATTTAATTTTGTCCATTTTTAAGTATATTTATAAAGACGAATAATTTTTTTAGAAAATATAGAGGATTCCGATTATTAATAATCCATTAACTAATTAAAAATAAATTATGAAAGTAATGTACAGGAATTAAAAAGTAAGAACAATTACTATATGATTTGTTTCATAAAATATTGAATATTTTGTGATCTCTGATCAAATATTCGATTTATTATATTCATCAATTATTATCAATATTTATTTTTTTCACAAATTTTTAAAATTTTAATATACCGCAAAAAATACACAATTAATAATTTCAGTGTTTATTTAGAAATATTATTTTATTATGAAACTTAATAAATAACTTTTTGTTATGGTATGAGGCACTATCGGTTATGGTTTTTGATCTAGACTGATTTATATTGATGACATTTTGAATGATCAGCGATACGTTGAAGAGATTTTATATGTTAATGTTTTTTCCCTGTTGCACGAAAAACCAGGCCTGATGTTTATACACGATAATGCAAAGCCAAATTATCTCGAAAATCGCTCTGGAAAAAGCCGGTATTGTAATGCTTCCATGACCGCCCAGATCTCTAAATGTGAACCCAATAGAACATGTGTGGGACATCCTTCCCAGGCGAGTGTCTTCAACATATGATTATTCATCAGGAACCCTACTTTACCTTCGTCAGCGTCTCAATGAACAATTGATTGAACTAACTCACGAGGAATGTTCGTGTTTAATTAAATTGATACCGAAAAGGATCAATGAATACGCATCCAATAAAGGAGGTCCCTTATGTTATAAGCAATTCTTGTGAAAATGTTGATTGTTGATTAATAAATTTTAGGTGCCTAAGACTTTTGACGATGAATATATTATGCCATAATGGATGCACACAAACAATGAATTAAGATTAAACAAAAGAAAAAAAATTTATCAAATATCTTTAAAATTATTTCTGAAAATCATTTGAAGTAAATTGTGAAGACCTTCATTAATTTCTTCGAAAATGTGTCTTTGTTTTTTGTAATACAAATAGACACTTTTGATTCTCGAGTTGTCATCTGCAGAAAAAGTCGTGGTGGACATTTGAATGATACTTCTTTTATATAGGTGTCACAATAGTCATTCGCAATATAAATGATAAAAATTTCATAATTTAGAAAATAATATCATCACATATATTTTTTATGAAGGACTAGTAAACTATTCTAAGCTTTATTTAATCAAATTGTTTGTCATAAAGCTCAATACATTTGACAAGGCGATCAATAAAAGTATTTTGACACAGTAATGGATATTTTCGAAAATTCATTTATAATTATTGTTTCCAATTGCTGTAAATATTTTGGCTGGTGTATATTAACATTATTCTTTAGATACCGTCATAAAAACAATTAATAGAATTATATAATATTCAAATTGCTGATGACTTTTGCGACACCCTGGTGGGAAGAAGACCCTCACTTGACAAATGAAACTGTTAACTCATCGGACATCATAGTCTGGGCTTCTGTTTATACTGGTGGCTTCATTGGACCTTTTTTCTTTACAGAAAATGTGACAGGCACAAATTATTTGAACACATTAAATGATTATTTTTTACCGGCTTATTATCAGTTACCATCACACAAACACATGTTCTTTTTGCAAGATGGTGCTTCTGCACATTGGACAAGAAGTTCGACAATAGTTATGGCAGCCCCTGAAAAGGAGATTGACAGAAGAGGAATTATTGATTGGCCACGAATGTCGCCTGATCTGACCCCCATGGATCTTTTCGTCTGGGGTCATATAAAAGAATTAGTTTATGTTCAGCAAATTCAGTTATTAGAAGATTTGAAGAACAGAATTAGTGAATTATTTACTAATATATCATCGGATTTAACTGAAAAGTTTGTTTATTTGTTCCTGTGCACTTACTATAAAGCCAATGGTGAACATTTTGAAACTAGATAAATGTTTTATATTTGGTTTTGTTTTCAAATACAAAATTTAAATTACATCAAACTATTTTTTGCTATTCGTACATTAATTTGTAAAGCTATTAAAAAGTCACTCTCTATAATTGTATTTGTCCATATTTCTTATAAAATAATATAACTTCAAAAATTCAAACACATTTATGTTATGTACAGAAGAAATATACAGGCTTTACTTATTGATGACTCTTTATTAAATAAATTTAGCAATAAATGATAAATATAAATAGTAAAAGTAACAATAATATTATTACACTCCTTTTCTTATTTAAAAATAGAATTATAATCGATTTCACATGTTCCGCCATCGTAACATCGTCAATATATCACTCCGAAGGGTGACGAACTAAGGAACATTTAATCAAAACATATTTTGAAAATTATGTTACGCTAATTCTCAAATTTTGTGAGACTTACTTCAGACCTGGGGTAATTTATTATGATTTATAAATCAATTTACCAATTTTTACAAAATTTAATTAATCACATTTTGTGTAATGTAATCGAAAGCACTCGACTCTAATTTTTCGAGATTTCAGGACTTGAAGCAATTTTCAAGAAATTGTTGGCTTTTAATTCCCATTTCGTGGAAAAGTTATAACAGACGGAATTTAATAATAAATAATAAGGAGCAGAGAAATATGGTTGTCAATGAAATAATTATTAGAGTGTTTTTGTAATGTGTAATAAATGGTATTCTCACATTCTCATATCTCCAATCATTCATGTAATTAGATTAATCTTCAGCAGTTAGTGGGGAACAAATCTCGGAAGAATCGTTCAAAGACTCTCTGTTGAACACTTCAAGGATGGTCACTTGAATCTGGAGTGATCGGATCGTCACTGTCAATTTGCTTACACCACATAATTTCTCGCCTAAGTGTTTAAGGGGAGAAATAGTCAACTTTTATCATTTGCAGACGGAGATATAAAAATTAATGTCTTTTTGGTTGTTTATTTTAAAATTTGATTAAAATTATTAAAAAGATGTTAAGTCTTCAAAAGAGAATTCAGTTTTGAGATCTCTTTACTTCGACATTTCTTAATTATTTTTTATATAATCAACATATTTCAATAGTAAATATATAAAAGAAAACAGAATAATTTACCGTTAAAATTTATGGTAATCAAAGACTATTTATGGCATATGGTCATAAATGTGCAGTTGGCAGTTATAGAAACTCTTTGGTCATGGGAACTCCTTATTACAATGGTAATTTTAAAAATTTTCATTTAGAAATTAGAAATTTTATTTTAATTCAGCTTTAATGAGAAAAATTGAAGATAAAGTATTGAATCAGAAGAAGATAAAGCCAATGTGTAATAAGTTTAAGGCAGTTTTAGTAAAAGCATAATATATTATGTCTATGAATTAATTCAATTCGTTTTTATGTCAATTAATTATTGATTTAACTTATTATTGATTTTAACTTAAGATTTATTTTTAAATTTAGAAATACAGTAAGCGCTCTTTATAAGAAACTTTTTTAGATAAGAAACATTTATGTAAGAAAATTTGTATTTCATAAATTTTTATTGCTAGTGATAGCTTTAAAGTTCTATTTTTTCCTCCATACAACACTTCTTGACTGCATCCGCTTGATCAAAATTTTATAAAATAACTTAATGGAGTGGGCTATTAGACTTAATGAGATTTACAATGACATTGAAGAATTCGATGAATCAGGAAACCTATATGAAATTCCAGCTGATAAAGATGACGAAGAAACAGCTAACATCAATAAGGTTGCTGATTCTTCAATGATGTAATAGTTGAATGAGCAGAAAACAATAGTTTTATGAAATTATTATGTTAAGAGCTATGAGGTAGTCCTAAAAAAATATTATGATGTCCACTGAAAAATGACTTTTTTAAATATTCACATTAAAACCAAATTAATAAACTATTGATTTATTATATGAAAATTTACAAAACGCGGTTAATAAAATTTTAAGATTAACTTTATAAATATTTGTTTTAATAATTATTTTAGCGATGAATTAAAATGGATAAAAATTATGAAATTTGTCTAGTTTTCCTACATTATTAGAAAAGGCAGATGTTTATAGTAGAAGTTGAAGGCCCAGGTAAGAGAAAAACGGTACGATGTTTTTCGTAATTTAATTCGGTAAACACCAGCCTCTAAGGTGCGCAAGCTTATGGAAATCTGTGGTCATCAAAGAAGATTCTATATTGGATTGTGTAGATACAGGTTCAACTGAATAAACTATTGAATTTTCAGCTAGAATAGGACATTCAATAATTAAAATTCATCGGCATCTTCTATGTTTAGACAAAAAATACAGAGCTCCTCAAATAGACAGACAGATTCGAAAGCTGATAAACACTTTCAAATTTGTAAAAAAATTTCTTAGATAACCCATTAGACAAGCGGTTTTTCCAAAGAATATTCACTTGTATGAATTGTAGATTTTTATGAATAATCCACACAGAAGATGGCAATGGTTATCAACAAACGAACTACTTGATAGCAGGCCTCAAACGGATGGATTTGAAAATAACGTTCATGCTTTCCGTTTACTAAAACTATAGTGGATTTTTATTCTTTAAAATTCCTTCAGATAGTCATAGCATGTTTTAAATATTTTGATGTTGTCCAATTTTTATACATTTTTCTATATAAAAAACCTTTTCTAGATTAGAAATTTTCTTTCAACAATAGGTGCGAATTAGTTTCTTATTCTAGAGAGCTTGTTATATTTTTTTACTTGTAGATATTTTGCTAATAGAAAAGTGAAAATGTAACAAAAAAATCTTGTTTAACTCAATTAAAATTTCAAAATTTGAACCGCAAAAACAGCATTTCGGTGAAGAACCAAATGATGAAAATACTTTGATTAATATATATGTACTTGTTTTTCATTATTAAAAACGTACAATCCAGTGACGATTTTCAAGATATCTCAGAAGCTGTTGGAAGATTGATTTTCATTAAAAAATGAAGAGCCTTATGTTAACAAGTGAGAAATATAAGATACAGTTCATGGTGGGTATTGATAGAGACTTGCCTTTAATAAGAAATTATGCACAGACCTTTACTAATAAAATTCAACATTTTTCACTTATAGGCATGGTATATGAACTTCTCCTGTACCGTTATAATGACTTTGAAGATACCAAATGCAATGAATTTGAACCTAAATCATACTGATAAGACGAAACGTTTCCAAGACCAATACGCCAGCAGAGAACTAGATAATCCCATCATTAAATGGATCATATTGCTCAGATTATATTATTATACAACATTCAAGATTTTATTATGTCATTGAATCTGAGAAACCAAATATTGTGAACTATTCAATAATGTAAGCTCAGAATAAATGAATTATTTCACAAAAAATTCTTTAAAAAAATTTACTTATTTTATTCATAAATTTTATAAGTAAAATTATTTATATTATTTATGAATTTTATAAAAAAAAATATTTACTTTATTTTTAAATTTATTACATTTTTATTTTTATAAATTATTTTTCATAAGAACAAAGAGCAAACGATTTTTTTTTCAATTTTATTCCTTTAACCCTCAAAAAAATCGACAGAAAATTAACGTTACTAATTTTAATTTTATAATGATAATAATAATAATAAAAAAAATTATAATAATAAATTTTAATAACAATTTTTGTATCAGCAACTGGGTTATATTTCTGATCAAATATCAATGGATACGAATTCAGATTATCATTAATTTGATAAAAAAAATCATTTATATTTTTGAGGACATAATAATCATTATCTTCGTTTTTGTGAACATCAATGGATTTTGGTATTTTTATCAGCAGTCAGTCAAACACAAATTATCAATGATTAACAGACAATTATTAAGATTTCTGAGGAAAGGGAAAATAATATTGCTAGTATAAAATATTATTAGTCTCAATAATGAGCAGTTACAAATTCAAAGAATATTTTGCTCGCCCCCCATAATCAAAAATAATTTATTATATGTTTCAGTTTTGGCTATTGAACATTGTTTTATGACGATTTTTTATAATTGGTCAAAAATAAATTACAAAAATTCCTCTTTTTCATTTCAAGGGATCTTTTATGAAATTTAATTATTTTATTTTACTGTACACGAGAACGGGAAATCTTTAAATGGAAATAATAGTAGAAATAATTGTTTGTCATAAAAATAATGATATTAAATTATTATTGGTAAATCTAAATGTTGACAATTAATCTTTTTTTTGATAAATATAAATATAAAATAAATAAATTATCGTTTGTGAAATTTAAATATTTTTTATTATTAATGACATGATAGTTCCGTGTATGAAATATGTAGATTAATTGTTTTAACACTTGTAAAATCGATAATAATTTAAACAAAATAAATTTTATTTTTGTGATTCTTAATAATATTTTAATATAAATAAAAATATTTATATTTCTAAAACTAGAATGGCTCTGACAAAATCATTGCTGATTACCTAAATTCAAATTAAATTCTCATTTATTTCAATAAAAAATGAAAATCTTTAAATTATAATTAGATACTTTAATTAATTTTAATTTAAAGATTAAAGAATTATGAAAAATCTACTTTAATACTTTTCATATAATGGAGAAAAATAAATGAAAAAAATTAATAAAAAAATAATTTTAAAATTAATAAAAATAGAAAAAAATTTAAACAAAACATTTGTGAATATTCTGTAAAAGTTATCCTTCATTTAATTCTTTAAGGGTAAAATCCAAATTATTAAACATTTTAATTTTTTTTATAAATAATTCACAGTGAAGAACTGAAAAAACACTCGAATTTGATGTTAAAACATTTAAAACAATTTCTATTGATTTGATTGGTTCTTAAAAATATCTAATTATCGATAAAAATATCAACCGTTCTAATTAAAATTTAGCATGTACTTCTAAATAAGAAAATAATATAATGACAGATTTTTGTACAAAAAGGATCTTTTCAGCTATGATTTGCAAAATCATCTTTAATGGTATTTTTTAATTTAGAAGAGAAAAAAAAACTTTTTTTTCATTCAATTAATTAAAATCTTCTGGAATTTTTTAATCAAATAGTTAAAAGTCCTCGTTCAGTTATGACACAGTTTTCTATTTATTTTTTAACATACAAAACCTTGTGAGTGGCCTAATATATAAACATAAATTACATAACAAAATCAAAACCATGGAGCGCCTTTAATATGGAATACCGAACACCAGTTGTTTTCATATGAAATGTACGATTTGTTCTCAACGTGGTAATTGATATCATTGATTTGTTAATTTGAATATTATGAGTTCTCTGAATTTTTTTTATCAATTCCTTAACATCTATTAAGAACAAATTTGACTTTGATTTACACTAAAATCAACAAAGGAATTAAAATATTTATTTGTTTAACTAAAAATAACAATAGAATAGAATTTAATAATACATTCAATGTTGTACATAAATTTTAAGGACGATAATTTGAGCCTGCTGAACAAGGAGGAATCTACGTTTGATCTGACGTAGACTGGAAATTGTAATACATCTTTGGTCAAAAAGGTTTTCTGACTGTTATATTAATAAGATTTTTTTGTTTAAATTAATTAAGTTTTCCTTTAGACTAATAATAATGAGACTTTACACACAGTTTGGATTTTACTACTGATTCCATTCGGCAATAATAAATATTATTTATTAATTTTTAGACTTAATATTGGTGTAAAAAAATATTAGTGAAGAAATCTTAATTTTTTTGAAAATAAGAAATTTATTAATCTTTTGATCATAGTGCTTCATATTGATTAGAAAGCATAATTTATTTCGACAGAGATTTACTGTCAGAGTATCCAATAAATAAATGAAAATCTGAAACTTTCCAACCCGACATTGATTTATAGAAAGGATCAATTATTTTGCAAGACAACTTACGCCCACATGTAGCATAAATAACATTTCAGAAATGTTATGATTTGGTGCACGAAAGATTTCTTCATCTCCCATACTCACCAGATATGATTTCAACAGATTGTCATTGTTTCATTTCTTTCTTCACGCCTTTCTTCTCAATAGCTTATTTAAGAACCAAACCGATGGCAAAAACGGCCTTTGATGAGTTCGTGTCCTCCAGAAGCAAACAATTTTATTCAACCGATATCAATAAACTTGTTAATCGTTAGCAGAAATATATTGCATCTCATGGATTTTCTGTTTATTAATAATGTTTATTTTTAGTTAAGTTATGACATTGTTACTTTCATAGTTAACAAATGACTTTATTTTTGAACTAGCTAGTAATAATAATAATTATCATTATTAAATATATCTTAGCGATTTATGTTTTATATGAATAAAACTTCAACTTTTTAAAAATATTTTGATACTATTAATTTTTAAAAATAACATTTTGCAGTTTAGTAATTTGATGGGCTAAAATAAGAGATAAATTTTCTTATCACGAAAAATATATTCATTTTATTTTGAAAAAAAATGTATATATTACTTTCCTAATAATTCTTTCTGTCATTTTATATAATATTCAATTTCATAATTAAATCTAAAAGTAGAACCGTTGTTAATTAAATATCTTTATATTTAGTTTCTTCTTTTAAAATTTTCCTTTTATTTCATGTCAATTTTATCTCGTTTTACTTAATGAAATCATTTCAGACAAAATTTGAGTGAAGCAATTTTATTCTAAAACCAATTAAAGTAATTTATTTAATAAATATCAATTCAATACTGGGGAAAACTTTAAAATATATAATAATATATACTTAGGGTATTATGCAAGAGCATTTTTTATATTATTTTTTGTGAATTTGATAATTTATGATAAATATGTGAAATAAATTTTAATATTTTTAAATAATCAATATGGAAAATATTGTGCTGTCTGAAAGTTGGTGCGGTTTTTATCATGGATCGATTTTGCTTGACTTTTATGCGCTTAAACAAAAGAGAAATATATAACTTATGTATGACTTAAAAATTTAAATATTAAGCATCTCAGATTTGAAAATTATTTAAATCGATTAATGGATATTTATATTTGGTAGCATTTCAAAACGGACTATGAAAATAAGCATATTCATTAATAAATAACAAAATAAAGGTTTTTATTATAATACTAAATAAAGTGAAAACAATGACAAACACATATCAAAAGGTATGTGCAGTTTACGGCAGGGATATAACAAAGCTACGAACATGTCAAAAGGGTTTCAAAAAATCTCGAGGAAGTAATTTTTCCCTTCAAGGCTAACCAGACGGTTCCACGTGTAGACCCTTGTCTAACAAAAAGATCAATACTTCTTTGAAGGTAGAATTATGACATTACCTGAAAGATGGCAACAAATTATTGTGCAGAATAGTGTTATAAAAATCTTTTCGGTAAAACAAATTTCTTTCATTCTTATAATAAAAAACGCAA
>JBBMKC010026456.1:0-18524 GCA_037834085.1 Bipalium vagum | reverse complement strand
TGTTCCTCGTCTTTCTCAGTAGACAATGGAATCTCACTTTCTTCAATATCATGATGTTCTGGATGCTCAATTTCTTCAATTTCTGGCGATTCTTCTTTCTCTGAGATTTCGTGATCCTTATCTTTTTCAGTAGACAATGGAATTTCACTTTCCTTAATATCATGATGTTCTGGATGCTCAATTTCTTCCTCTTCTGGAGATTCTTCTTTCTCTGAGATTTCGTGATCTTCATCTTTCTCAGTATACAATGGAATCTCACTTTCTTCAATATCATGATGTTCTGGATGCTCAATTTCTTCAACTTCTGGCGATTCTTCTTTCTCTGAGATATCGTGTTCCTCGTCTTTTTCAGTAGACAATGGAATCTCACTTTCTTCAATATCATGATGTTCTGGATGCTCAATTTCTTCATCTTCTGGAGATTCTTCTTTCTCCGAGATTTCGTGATCCTCATGTTTCTCAGTAGACAATGGAATCTCACTTTCTTCAATATCATGATGTTCTGGATGCTCAATTTCTTCAACTTCTGGAGATTCTTCTTTCTCCGAGATTTCGTGATCCTCATGTTTCTCAGTAGACAATGGAATCTCACTTTCTTCAATATCATGATGTTCTGGATGCTCAATTTCTTCAATTTCTGGCGATTCTTCTTTCTCTGAGATTTCATGTTCCTCGTCTCTTTCAGTACTCAATGGAATATGACTTTCAACAATATTATGATGATTTGGTTGCTCAATTTCTTCCTCTTCAGGAAGATTTTCCTTTTCAGAGATTTCATGGTCATCTTTTTCAGTAGTCAGTGGAACCCCACATTCGAGAATGTCGTGATTATGTGATGGCTCAATTTCTTCGTCTTCGGGAAATTCTTTTTCTAATACTTTATGATCTTCATCCTGTTCAGTACTTAATGGAATCTCACTTTCAACAATATCGTGATGATGTGGTTGCTCATTTTCATCTGATTTTAAAATATCGTGAGTTTCTTGATATAAATAAGGTCTATTTTCATTAATTTCTCCATTTTGTACATCTTCTTTAGGAATGTCTTTTGCGGAAATAGTCTCATCTTTCTTTTCAGTATTTAATAAATTTTCCTCTTCGTTTTCGGCATTATCTTCCAATGCGTGAATAACTTTTTCTGAAATTTGAAAATCGGTTTCTTTATCAAAATCTAAATGAGGTTCATTTTCAGATATTTCATTCTGTTTTTCTTCATCTATACCAATATTATTTATTTTCTGAATTTCAGGATGAGAATGATCTTCAAGTTCTTGCTTTTCATTTTCTGCAATGTGATCTTCATCATATTCCCCATCTTCATAAATGCCATATTGTTTCAAATTCTGAACTTCAATAATGTGCTTTTCTTCATTAGATTTATTTTCGGTTAAAACATCTGCTAAACTTTGATCTTTAGTTTCATGAATTGTTTGAACCATTTCTTCATTTTTATTTGTTGTTTGATGATCGCTATCCTGCTTAAATTTCTCAAGATTTGATAAATCGTTTTTAACATTTTTCTCTAATTCCAATTTATTATTTAATCCTTCCGAAACTTTTATATTTTCCTTTTTGACGGTTGAACTAACCTTTGAGGTTGAAACTTTTTTAGTCGTCGATTTAGCATCTTTCAACTTTTTACTATCCGCGTCAGATTTTGCAGATGCTGGCTTCTTATTTATTTCCGGTTTATCAACTTTTTTATCTGGTAGCGCCTTTTTAGTGGTTTTCTTTGGATCAGAAATTTCGTCTTTAATAATTTTCTTGGTCTCCTTTTTCTGCTCTGTTGCATCCAATACTTTATTTGTTGAAATAGGTTTTTTTGTTATCGGTTTTGTTTCGGTTTTTTCAATTGGTGTTGGTTTTTTTGTTATTTTTCTAGTATCACTTACATCTGTAAGTTTTTTTACATCACTAGTTTTCTTTTGGTCATTAATATCATTAGCTTTTGATGGTATTGGTTTTTTTGAAGTTTCACTAACAATTGGCCTCTTTGTAGTTTTCTTAGCTTCTCCAGAATCTGCACTTTTATCAGTTGTTAAAGTTTTTTGAGGTGTCTTTTTAATTTCAGATGTTTCAACTTTGTCATGAGAGGTAGTCTTTGTAAGTTTTTTTGGTTCACCGGTATCAGACTTTTTAATATTCCTCGATTCTGATGCATTGGATAATTTTCCTGTTTTATTTTCTTCTACAGAAGACTTAGATTTTCCATCAGTTCCAATCTTTTGAGCTGATAAGTCTTCTTTTTTATCTGAAATTTTTGTTGAATCAATATGTTTTCCTTTTGATACGGCTGGCTTTTTATCTGCTATTTTGACATTAGAATCTTTACTTTTAGTTGTGGTATCTTTATTAACTAATTGCACTGGTTTCTTATTGATACTTGTCTTATTTTCATTCGTAGCTAATTTAGAATTTTCTTTAGAAATAGAAGATGGGGTTGTCGGCTTTTTACTGATTTCAGCAGAATTTGATTTTTTTTCAATTGGCTTTTTCTCTAAAGGCTTACCTGACAATGTATTGCAACAAGAATTTATTTTTGAAAATTCTTCTAATGATTTTAATAAATGAGATTCATGACAACTACTTGTCATTAGTATTCTTGTCAAAATATTTCCTTCATCACCTGTACTATCTACTGAGATTCTAGATCCATTCCAAATAAGAAGAAATGCGCTAGCATTATCTTTCACTAATTCATCAAAATAAATAGACTGAGCTTTAGTATCCTTTTGCCATTCATCAACATATCGTTTAGAATCTCCAGATGTTTCTGAACTACATGGCCATAAAGGAAATGCATCCAAATAACCCTGCCCAAGCTTGAAATAAAGTTGATGTGAGGCACTCGTGGATTTTGAATCACGACACATTTGAACAAATGGTATTTCCAAAGACTTGATTTTATGAATAATTTTTTGAGCTTCGGTTGCCATATTAATTTCCAACATTGATTTAGGCTCTATTTTTTCATTTAACTTTAATGGATTCGGCCCTAGAGGCAAGATGCAATAATTTAAATTTGGTCGAGATAATTCAATGTCTTCATCTGCTTTTGACTTAAAATTGAGAAGACTTTCGATGCCGAATAAGTTGATTTCATTCCAAGAAGAAAGTATATGAGTATCAATTCTATAAAAATAAATAAAAATTATCAAATTTTTTACAAAATATAGTTAGATTATAACTGAAAAATAAAAAATGTCTTTATAAAATTAGATTTTAATATTTTTTGTTTGTTTAAATTATTTAGGATTGATCTTCATAAAATATTTGAGATTGATTAATAAAAATCAATTAAATTAAATTGTATTAATTTATCAAAATTAAAGTTTGAGGACCTTTTAGAATCAATAATAAGACATTCAATTAAATTTCAATGCTTAAGAAAATAATATAATTGATTTTGATATTAATAAATTATTATTTCATTATTATTTTTTAGTAATAAATATACATAAGAATTTTTTGTGACTTAATTACGTTCTGGACTCTTGAAGGGACTAATTATCATTTTTTTCTGACAATCTAGATAAGATTAAAAACTGTTAAAAACCAAATAAGATGAATTAAACTAAACAATAACTATAAAAAAATTATTTCTCACTTAAGGTGATCGCATGCATGCAATAAAATAATAAGGTGAAACAAAACTGCACTGAAAATGAAAAAAATAAAGTCAAATCAAATTTTTTTAGAATAAGATTTATAAATTTCTCTGGTTACAGAATAAAATTAAAAACAGAGTATTATAAATTATTATTATTTTTTTTTATTCAATTACTAAAAGGAATTTTTAATTGGTTGATTTACTGCTTTGTGAATAAAAACATATTAAATCTAACAGTTAGTATATTATATTAGTATCACTTTGTATAAGTTACTTCTGCTACGGTACTAATAACTTTATTATTATGAAAACACCCTATGATATTAGTTTCACTTTTACAAAATGATTGTCATTATCATTTGATTTTTATAATCAAATAAACAAAGAAACAATAAACTAGAACCACACTATGCATTAAAATGCCGACATCACACACTCGGTATATTTCATCAATTTATAATTTTATCATACTTTTCTAATCTTTGTAAAAAGTTCCAAAATTCTGGTTTTCTTTTATATCCCGCATCAATTAACAAATTAAATCCATTCAATGCCAACAAACTACTTTGACCACATGCTTCATTGAAGATATAAAACGATCCACTTTTATTAGTTAATTGCAGGGTACCTATGTTTTCTGCTTTATGAAGAACAGCTTTGTTGATCAATACTGATTGATATTTGTCGTAAAGAATTTTGCAAAATTCCTCGATCTCTGAAAAAAAATTTACATAAATAAATATTATATCATTAAAACAATTTTTTATTAATACTGAAATTCTTAAAAACTAATTTAATTTGAAATATATAAATTATATTACATAAATATAAATAATTAACTGTTCCCTATCAAAATTATAAATCATTATAAATTAATTAAAGGTCTTGACGAATTTCCAATTTCCAATTTCCTTTCCTTCATTATCTTAATTATCTTTGATATGTGAAGGTGATTAAAAATGATCTAAATCAAAGGATATTAAAAAATTGAAGAACTTCTTTTGAGTAAAACTAATGAAAAATCCTACCCAATATTGATTATTGATCATATCAAATAGACAAAGATTACTAAGAAAGTAATAAATAAAATTCCATGTACATCAATTTATAAACAAATTATCAAAAATTCATTGATAGACCTATTATGCAACACCCTAATATAAATTAAAAATATAAAAATAAATAACTTTCATTTGTAAGAGTGACATGCTCCATATCATGGGCAATCGGAAAATTGACATTAAATTATTACTTTCAAATTATAATGGTCAAAGAGAAAAATAGTAATTTTCTAATTTACATTTCTGAAAAATAGTAATGAGTATTGTTAATATTCTTTTCACAATACTTAAATTAGGCTATTCACTTGAGCTTCATCGTTATGTAAAATTAGTGAATCTCGACAATCATTTTACATTTAAAAATTTTTTCTCCGGAAGCTCTGTACAAAGGGCGAATGTGATCCGTAATTTACTAAATAATCTGATATGAATTTTAAAATTATACTTATATACTGGTTGAATTTTCCAATCTCATGAATATCAAACATCTTTAAAAATATTATATTTGTAAATGTTTTATGGATTCTTGGTATTTATTGATAGTGTATATTTATCTACATGGTGCTCATAAAAAATTAATAATATATGCCTATTTTATTTATTTGCGTGCACTAACATTAAGAAATTTATAGCAGTTGAAAACTGACACAAGAGTTATGAGGAATAAATATTTACGTATTGAAAATAAATAAAGCCATTTAGAAAATGTAATACAAGCTTCACAAATTATATGAACAAATCAGTCGTATTATAATAATTATTAACCAATCTTTACTAAGATTTGTGAGATGTTGAATTTATTTCTATGCAACAGTTTTTGGTAAATTATTACGAAACGAGCGCTAATTTCAATTAAGTTTAAGAATCATTCTAAATGTTTTACGGATTTTTTTACTTTATATACAATGACTGATAAATTATACTTCGATTTAAATATAAAATTTCTGGTGATAAAACAAAAGAAAACATTTTAAAATGTTGAGGTAAAATTAATTTTTAAAAAATTGTCATTGAAAATGTTCTTTAAAATTACGATTAATGATTTCAAAAGATTATTATTAACATCTCAATATATATAATTCTGGTGATGAAAGACTTAATGAGCAAAATTTAGTGACTTAAAACCATTGAGCGAAACATTTTGTTGAATTTAAAAAGAACGTTTTCTATCTAATATTATAACAGAAAGATTTCATCTGGTATTAAACTGGGTTGACATAAACCGGTCCCGGTTTCATGTTAATAAAATTAAATTAATAAATTAAATTGAAATATATTCTGGTATGGAAATTATTTATATCATAATTCATGTGATAGGAAAAGGAATATATTGATAAATAGGATGTATATATTCTTTAAAAGAAATATTTTAAAGTATAAAAATGTTTTCATTGAATCAGGTGAAAAATAGTACATTTTTTTAAAAATTGTACATAAAGATATTTTAAAAAATTAACAGATTTTAATTTAAAATGTACATATAACTTTTAACAAATAAAATTTTTAAAATTAATTAAAATGTAATAATTATTTCTCTGATTTTATAAATAAAAATTTCAAAGTACACTTTATGATCAATTATGAGTCAGTAAACTAAATATCAGCTGCATTTTTAGTTAATTTTAATTTCTTTTGTAAACATTTTTTTAATTTCTGTTAAGGAAATAAAAAACATCTTTTAATATTTTTAAATTTTATTTCAACAATCTTGATGCAAAATGTGCTACATAATAACAAATTAAAGTTGAAAACTTTTTAAAAGAATATCCCCAATTAAATTATTCAGTAAAAATTTAGGCTAAAAAATTTGAAATTAATTCAAGATTTTCTTGAAAATTATTGAACCAATTTGATCATTAAACGAGAAATAAAAATTTCATTGTCATTTTAATTATTGAAATAAAACAATTTCATCAATAAAATAATATATTTAATCATTATATTTTTGTGATTTTAGCCTTTTCATTTTAAATTTGAAAAAACTATAATTTAAAATCTTAATCAAAAATTCAAATTAGGTAAACCAGCTGATTTTCAACCCCATCTCTTCTATTAGCTCTAAAGTTAGTTCACTTCAATTCACTTGACCGTCGCATATTTTAAAATCGAGTTTCAAAAACAAAATATTAGGTAGAGAAATTTTTCTACAGTTTTTTCTGTCATCTAAATTACAGAAATTTGGACTACGAAATCTGAGACATGTAGATATTTAAATTGAACAGTGAACAGATAACAAACAGGATACAAAAGTGAGATTTGAGATAAAAAATTTCTTTATTAATTATTTCATAACTGAAAAATATATTATTATTACTTATTATTCAACTGAGAATATAAAATCAATTTGAGTTATATTTATAACCTATTTTGAGTAAAATTGTGATTTATTTTCCGTCAGTCAAAATTCTGCTTAGAAAATTTAGATCTGGCAGCACAAGAAAATATCTCTAAAACTCTACTTTGAATAACTAAAGTCTTGGAAGTATTTGAAATTTTACATATCAACCATTCAACGTTGTTCATATAAACACTGACAGCATAAAGATTTAACCAGTTGATTACTATATCAACAAATAAATAGTATAATATTAGCATTTCTAAATATGATGGACATGGTGCTTCATTCACCTCTTAAGATCAACTCTAACAAAAGTTCAAATGAATTTTATGCTTAAGTTTTCGTTTTATTTTACTAAAATAGTATTAATAAACAAATATCAAATAATAAGCCAACCGACAAAATTCCTATCATATGACTGAAATAGTTTATAAAACTAGATAGAATTGTATATATACAACAGTTATAAATCAACGTTCAGTTCCACCAAGATATCCATTTTTGAATAACATTAAATTCTATACAGTCACGTAATAATCTATGTAGAGTATCCAATACCATAGGAGATGACAAATATAGCTTCGTTAATCTTCATCATTAATTTTAATAATTATTGTTACTCAGAAAATGAAATTTTAATTATTTTAAATTAAACTAATAAATATTATATAAATTCCTAATTTATTAATTGTAAAGTTGTAAAAATTGTGTACATAGAAAAATTAAGAATATTCATAACTTTTTTTCTTTATATTTATTAAATTTTTATTTTCTTTAATAATATAATGTTACTTTAAAAAATTATTAATTAATGCCGCTTAAATTTGCCCTTTTTAAAAATATATATTCAATATTTACCACAATATTTTATAAAATTGATTCGAAATTATGTAAATAATCGATTATTTAAATAAATAGCCAATTAAGTGAATATTATAATAAACTAATATATTATTTATTATTAGAATTGTTACTTTAAATATTGATGACAGACATTGTAGAATGTTTACCATTATAATCTCATAAACATTGAAACAATTGATAGAAACTTGTAGACACATGATCTTAAATGAAACCTTATACCTCATAAAGGCAGGGATTTAGGATCATAAAAATTTAAATTTTCTGAACATCCAAAAATTACAATCTTCTAAGTCTTTGATTTTTGTATTCTTTTTGATTTATATTATGTTATATTGTATAGATAGCGAATAAGTAAAATGAAAATAATTAATTCGTATAGGACATTATCATAGAAAACAGGCGTTATTTTCAAATAAAACAAAAAAAGTTAATCTTGGTTACATATTTTTGATTGTCAAACATACTACAATTACCAAATTGATATTTGAAAATATTATGTAAACATGTTTTGTTTAATAACCGTTCTACCATCTTTTACTATAAATAAACTTATATGTCTATTACATTAACAGTAATATATCATAATTAATATTAAAGTAAAAACCACCATAATCAAAATAATGTAATTCATTCTATTTAATACCTACCTTTGCTGAAAGATGAAGATTCGTCGATTGAAATTTCTGGTGAGAATGAAAAGACTCGAACACGGTCTTGTTTAGTTTCCTTGATCTTTAACGTTGAAAGAACTTTGTTCCAGTGGGCGGAATTACCGGGAGTTAAAATGTTCATTGTTGCCAATTCCTATTTACCAATTTTAATTTATTCAATAAAATTAAACGTAATAAAATTTCAAAAACATTTTTAAAAAATATACAAAGCTTTCAACAAAAATCATAGTATAATCTGAAAAATGGTAATCATTATACAATATATTTTAATCAATAAAAATTAATTTAAATTGATCAATATAAATATAAAATCTGTTTGATTTTGACTTTCTTGATTTTTTTTATTTTTTTATTCTTCTGTATTACTCAATGAAATGTTTCCTAATTTTGATATCTATTACGACATCATTTTTATATTTATTAAATAACAAAT
This sequence comes from Bipalium vagum, assembly GCA_037834085.1. Lineage (NCBI taxonomy): Eukaryota > Metazoa > Platyhelminthes > Tricladida > Geoplanidae > Bipalium > Bipalium vagum. The sequence goes on along the minus strand of JBBMKC010026456.1, from coordinate 9,547 downwards.
TTTTCTTAAGCTTGTTGATTTGTATATTTAAATAATTTAATCATTATCTTTTATTCGATAAAAGACAAATTAAAACCTCGAAAAACTATTTTTAAACATTTATAAAAAATGCATGAAGTTTTTTCAACATTTTCATCTAAATTCACTCTTGTGGATCTTAAATCATTTAAACTAATTTTCGAAACATTTACTTGGAAAAACATATTTGTCTAAGAAATAATTATAGAAAAATTATCAAATTAATAAAACTAAGAATCTACACAAGAATATAGAATATTTGAATACGTAAAAGTTAACCGAAACGAATTATAAACATTTAATGTGAAAAAAACTTTTATTAAACATTAAATAAAATATTGGAATTAAAGTATAATGGACTAATAAATTCTTAAGACTTCATGAAGAAAATTTGCTATTAAGATGTTTAAAATTGACATTTTGGTCAATTTTGGTCATTTTCTTCTTGTCCTTATATTGCTAAGAAATATCAATTTGTTTTCATTTTTCAAATTTGGTTAACAAAAACATTTTATCCTTCGGTGATAAATAAAATTAAATAATCTTACAAATTAAAAGATTGATCAGATATGTAATATTTATGGAATTTCTCGAAATAGAATTGATTAGATTTTTATAGACTAAATTATATTTATCAACGGTGTAATCTTATCTATTAACATAGCAACGTACAGCGTTGAACAAAACTATCTTATTTCTCTTCATTACGAAGCTGAAACTTTCTCATTACTAATATATAATGATTAAATAAATTTTAATTCCAATTTTCATATATTTACTATTGAATTTCCATTTAATTATTTTCATTATACTTTATTGATTTATTTCTATAAAATACACAATATTTTATTTACGAAAATATTAGACATTATTACACTTACTAATTCCAATTCTCTCAAAATTCGAAGAATGTGGCCAGTATTTAATGAGATCTTAATAAATTCTTAGGTGCCAGTCTCAAATTAAATATTCTTAAAGATCATTTTTGTCTATTAAATTGTTACAACTAACGATAGGATTTTCTTATTAAATTTTGTTATCATGTAAAATGAACTTATTATCCTGCTGCATATACTCGAAAAACGCCATCGTTATTTTTTTAAAAACGTGATCATTACGCCTTATTTGTGAAGACATTTAAATAGAAGTGCATTCAATGACTTTTACTTTGCAAAGTGATATTTCTTTGAAATAAAATGTATATATATAATAATACAGAAATTGTGATTAGTTCAAATATTGCAAGAATTTTGTTATTCTAAAGGTCAAAATGTTATAAATACTAATAATTACGAAACCTGGATACTGTGTTTAGTCGATTAATATAAAATAAGGTTTATTCTTCATTTTCGTTAAACATTACTAACACTAATATTAATCTTCTTGAAAATCATTATAAAATTTTTTGCACATTTTGAAAATTTATGATCAGGACAAAATGATAAAATATGTAGAACTTAATAGAAAGCAAGTTATATTGGTTATATATTTATTAGAAATAACCATAACGTTAAATCCGGAAATTGTAATAGTCACAATTAAAATTAATTTCTGTTTCTGAAATTCCAAACCATAAAAGCTAAGTAATTAAAAATTAAACATTAATTATTCAAATGTACATAACTAAAACGAAATTTTATACTATATAAAATAGATTATTGAAAACCGAAAATGCCCAGAATTATGATGACAATATTTGGGGTAGTTTATCGTAGATAAAGCATAAATCTAATAGATTTTGTAGTGGGAGGAAGAAATTCTATAAGGCAGCACAAATTCGCCTAAATCAACTTTAGTCATTGACAAATGCCAATGCTAAAATGATTCACATAATAACAAGTGAATAAGAGATGATAAAACATGCACGGCACGCAACTTGGAGATTTTGTTGAAATTTAAGGAAATTTTGAGAGCTTGTCAGAAAAATAGTTCATAAGCCATAATAACGTAAGAATCTGTGAATAATAAATGGTGAATCATCATATTTTTAGAGATGTCCTCTAATAAATATTTTTTTGACATTTAACTTTGTTATTATCAATTTTCAGTCTGGTTTATCATAGATTTCTTATTTTATTAAATTTTTCAATATTAATGACAAATAAAAATTTATTCTGATCATAATAGTTATTTTTAATATAATAATTTATTTCTGTTTACCATAGAATCGCTTTTGATCCACGATGTTTCATTGAGAATTGTCAGCATAATGTTCGCTGAAAAAACTCTATCTTCCAATAACCAGTTTGACGAATAACCAGCCCCATGACTTCCAATATATACAATGTATATTTCTTTGGTATTTTCTCTTTCAGTCAAACTTTTAACAGATTCTTTCAATTCTTCAAATGTCGGTTGAATTAATATTTCTAGACTGATATTAGTTTCTTCGTTATTGAAGTCGATTTTATCTGGGGAAAGAAAAATCAATTTAAAAAAAATAAGGCATCATTGTTCTAAAAATTTCTTGCATTCTAGAAAACGGATTTAATTCATCTATTGATTTTTTTTTAACTCGACAGAGAAAGAAAATTAAACCTCTTGATAAAGGAGGAGAGAACGATAAGTCAAGCTTGATGACATAATCTAGTGTGTCGCCAGTGTGCATCAGTTAAATGGACATATTAAAGACACACATGCAAATGCACACAGATTTTCTCTGTAGGTTTGTATTTGTAATCACCAATAATAAAGAAAAAATATGGTGGATAAGATTAATTTTCCATATCCCCATTGATGAATTAGAAAAAAAAATATTTCGAATTTCAAATTATTTCTATCTAGGAAAAGAAATTTAATTATGTAAAATCAATAAATAAATTCGAATATTTTATAAATTATTGTAAATTCGATAACAAATTATCAAAAATTATAATTAATATTGTTAAAAGAAGTAAAATCTGTCATATTGGCATGGATGCCAAGTAAATCAGACAACATAAGTAGATGGAAAATTGATTTCTATTGGTGAATAATTTTAGACCTTTATGTCTGTTACAATCAGACTAGGAGACATATTGTTATTATTCATCGAAAAATATTAAGTATGCAAGAATATTACAAATCATCGTTCAGTGAAAATAAGTTAACAAAATTAAAACAATTCAAGACTTTATTCTGATATTAAGAACTCATTATTAATAAGAGATGAGTCATATTTTAACGCGATTCAATAAATAATCAACCAAGCAATAGATAGTAAAAGTTAAATAATCGAAAACACAAATTCAATAGAAGTTTGTAAAACACCTCAAACTAACAATCATTTTTAGTAATTGTGAATTACACAGTGCATTTATTATACTTTTTAGCAAAATTTAGCATTTAATTTTCAATGTTAAAATTGGTTTTATACATGCTCAACTATCTTTTTATATTTACTTATGAAACATTTACTTTTTTGATTATCGCAATCTGTGAGACTTAAACTTCTGATGGTAGGAATAATGTTCGGCAAAATCTCTGATAGCTTTTCAAAACCTTAAAAATTTTCATCAAATCAGAGCAATTAAAATACTTAATTACCTTGGGATAAGTAATTAGAAAAACCTTCAATATGTTCTTCTAATATATTGTTCAAGATTAATAGACAAGAATTCGCGTAACTCATTTTTGTTGAGTTTTGATCAATTGAATAGGTTGTTTAATTTATAAACTAAAAACTTATGCGTTTAAACAAAGTATGTAATCAACGAATGAAAATAATACATTTTGTAAACATTTTCTTAATTTATAATTTATAAAAAATGATAATTTTTAAATAATTAAATGATATTTATATATTAAAATAAAATTATATTTTTGCTAGAAAAATTATTTGATTTAACAAAAATTAAAAAGATCTAAATATTTTTTAAAAGATTATTTTTTATTTATCTATTTTTTTAATACTTATAAATAATAAATTTCACCCAAAACGTCTATTTAAAAGCTAATTTTTATTTAATTATTTTAAATCTAAAAAAATGTTGAATGAATTTAAAGTATAAGATATATATTAATAATTATTTAAAATATATAAAATTAAAATAAAACTAATTAAACATATTTTTCACAATAGTATTATATTACATATAAAAATCATTTTTGAATTCCATATTAAGTATGATTCTTTTTATATTTCTTCGTATAAAAATACTTACTTTGCGGGGTTAGTCATTGATACATCTTTTGAATTATCCTTTAAAGACCACTAAAGGGTCCAGGATAATAAAAATAATAATGATAATACAGTGCAAGTAAAAAGTCTTTATATATAAAAAATACAACTTTTAATTGAAAAAAATATTTTTAACAACGAAATTTATAAATACACAAGTCTTAATATTTAATAGGATATCCATTTGATTTTTGAACAACTTTAATCTTTTGGGCATTGAGAACACAGATTTATATCATAGATTGTAAATGGTTGTACCATTTGCTTTGAACTTCATTCCATAATTCTTGAGCAGAATTGTGTTTCATTTGTCTTATTTGCCCCTTAAGGATATCCAAGATATTATATATGTGACTGAGATCAGTAGAATTAGCTTGCCAAGGTAAGGCATCAATATTTTATTGGAAAGCCTGGGTTGACGCAGTTATAGATATGTATGCATGAATAATAAAATAAATGAATAAATAATTGATTAAAGGTAGATTTGCACTTTTTCAATGCGGTTCTTCGAATCAATAATTTATTTGATGACGAATATAATTGAAAGAAACACTCGTCGCTGAATACCACATCTACCCATTTATCTGCATCCCAAGAACTACGAAAGTCTTTTGAGACGTTGATGCATTTTCAAATATGGCTTCTTAATTGCTGCATATCTTCGAAAACCGTACTAGTTCAGAATATTCTGTACGATACTGACAGATACATTTTTTACAGAACTTGTATAGTACATACAGGAAATACTTTGAACAGCTAATAAATGATTGGCTTTGCTTAAGCATCTTATAGCTCGTGAATCTTGGGATTGAAATAATAGTTGGTCTAATATTTCTCATCTTATATCGCACGAATCGGGTTTTTAGTTATTTCTTCCAAAGATATTGTATGCCACAGTACAGCCACAGTTTTGCTGTACTTGTTAAGTTATTCACGAGCTATTTCTGTCCAAGATTTTCCATTATTCCGTATTACAACAATTTCATTTCTTTGAAATTTTGTTAAATTTCTAGACATTATTGGTCTAAAACTATGTAATTACACATATCACTTAAAAATATGTTATAACTTACATTATTTACAGGGTTTCTCATTTAATTTGCAACTTTTTGCATTTTATTTTAATAAAATTTTACTTTAGATACAAAACTTGTATTATACTTTTTACATAATCCACAGTAAAATAAACACTTCAATGCAATGTTCCTTTCCAATGTAACATCTTTCGAAAATACGAGCTACATTGATCTTTATTTATTCTTTGAAAAGTTGAATTATACTGTTTCGTAGTTCATTTGATTTTTAAAATTGAGAAGAGTCAAATATGTAAATTAAAGTGTTAAAACAAGTTGCAAATTAAATGAGAAACCCTGTAAATAATTTATCAATAACTAAATATTTACCTGAATCAAAATTTTTATTTTTTATATGAGGTGAAAAAAACTTTTTATGCGCACTGTAATAAGAATAAGAAACAAAAATGGCAATTTTAAACATTTTAATAGAAATTTTTCTTCATGAAGTCTTAAGAATTTATTAGTCCATTATACTTTAATTCCAAGTTTTTAGTTGATGTTTTAAACATTTGTTTTCACATTAAATGCTTATATAATAATGTTTCAGTTAACTTTCTTCAATCTTTCAGTCAATTATGGATGTCATCTCAAAAGAACCCAGAAACCAGATTTTGGACATCTTGAAGTGGTAATTTATAAATAAACAGTGATTTATATAAAATATATTTTATAGTTATTGTTAATTTTAGGTACTTAAATTATATATCGTAATTCTAGATTTTAAAAAAATGAACATTTACAATACACTTAAGACATTTTTCAATAAAATTAATTTTTATTAAAAAATAAAAAGAGCACAATTTTCCAGCGTCACACTTTGATCAATATAAGATTTGAGGCATACATTATCAAATCGACATTCTTTCTCAAGGAATAATTTTCGTCCTAAATCCAAAATCCTTTTACACAGTAAACCGATTTCTTTCTTATCAACACCACCACTTTCGTTTAATCTAAAATCAATCAATATGATTAATAAATTTCAGGACTTTGTCTTTCCTCACATATCGTCAAATTTCGAAGAATTGCTGTTTCCACAGGTCGCCCATCCAGTCATCAAGGTCATTAGATGAAATTGTCGTGGTGTAAGGCCAATTTCACGAATCCAAGATTTATTGACATAACTCGTCCAATTGCATTTGTGATGACAACACAGAGCAATAACAAGACCTCTGGAAAAAACGAACGAAATTAACAAACTATAAAATCAAAGTCTATACAAACCTTAGCCGATCATTAATATTTTCCCCAGTTAAATTTTCATTCACCATCCAATTCTGTATACATCTCAACGTGAGATCTAAATGAAATATATTTTAAAATTATTATTTATATTACTGATTTTTAAAATAAATTTATTATGCAAAATACAAAAAATTGATTTATTTTCATATTTTCTAAAATATTTATCTTTCAAAATGATAATTTTTAATATTAAAAAAATTTGATAATAAATTAATAGTATAAAACATACCAGTTGCAGCACCGCACAAATGCTTCGAGATGATAAAAACCTTTTTATTTTTAATGATATCCACCTTGTCTAAAATCGATAGCAGAAAAATTACAATTGCTGATAAATCTAAAAAACCAACTCAAATTCAAATGAGTTATGTCCATGAGAATTCTTTCAAATTTAGGGCCTGTTTTGTGCTTTGCATCAAACTAAGGAAAATGATAAAAAATTAATGGATTTAATCCACATTGATACAAATTACTCGATTCCTCACTCCCTGTCGATCAATAAGAAGAAACGTTAAGGAATCCAACGGGGTTTGACTTTTACTCGTTAAAGCTTTCTCCAAGAAATGAGAAAATCCACCTTTTCCAGCACCAAATTCAATAAAGACGTCTGAATTGTTTTCCGGACACTCTAATAAATGCATTGAATTCATGATTTCAATGAGCTTCACGTACTGAAAGTTATGCTTGTCGTTTTTGACATTGTAAACCAACGACTGAGATTCGTCGGTATTCGTTTTCGGGTTTTTATTGATATCATAAATCTGGTTTATTTCTTGAAGAATATCTTAAATAATTTACATTTAAATATATTGAGTTTTTATACAAAACAGGTAGTTTTATCATTTAAATTGCCTGCAGTGATAATTTTGATAAAATATCGAAATTAAAATGAAGATTAAACATGACAAAGCAATAAATAAAAGTCGTTTTAGATTGTAATTACTTGATTTGATATTCATTATTTTGGCTATTAGCAATCTTATCTCAGCAGGCTCGGCATTGTTCAATTTGATATTCTCAAAATTATCTTCTGCTTCGGAATCAGAACCAGCATTTATTTTTTCCGAATAATATGGCTAACACTTAAAATTCATGACGTATAATATTGGAAAACCACTACCTTGGACCTCGGTTTGCTTGCATTACAAACTTTTAAGTGATGAGTTAATTTATTTTTATATACTGAACTTAGTTTTGTATAAATTAAGGCATTCAACAAATAATTTACTGTGTTTTGTCAACTGGACATATTATACGATTCGACACATTTTCATCCTAAATTCATTTTTAAAAAATGAACTAAATTTAAGTTCTATACCTTATTTAAAGTAGAATGTTCAGGGCAATATTCATTTGGAATTTTTGCCAAACCGCGACAATTTCTTTTTTTATGAACGACTATAAATTTACAGGTAGTAAAATTTGAAGGGACCTAAAATTTAATAATATAACAAATTAGTTAAAATAATACTGATTACACTCATGAATTTTTAATTAAATATATTTAAACAAATTTTCATCATCTCATTTTCTAAATTAAAAATAATAATAAATGAAGAAATAGATTTTGAAACGATTTTTAACAACTACCAGCTTAAAAATCATTTCAAAGCATATCATAAGTAAAAGTAAGATATTGGTAACTGACATATTAATCTATGAAATATAAACTCATTAAAATCTAAATGTTCTACCGTCTGAGCTGATTATCTGTAAAATAATAGATTATGCAAATATCAGACAATATTCTACCTCTGACTCTCATATTACTCCTAGACATACTGAAACTTCAGGATAGAATTCTTCCGCTCGTTTTACTCTTCTTTTACTAATACCTTTCCTGCACTAAAAAATTAGCCTATCTACTAAAACATGTCAAAACCAAAACTCAAATTGGTTGACCTAAGTTAAGAATCTACATCTATTTTTTTCCTATTTCAGCTATTTTATATGCATTCTATGTAGATCCACAAACCCGAAGATACCACTGGTGGATGATGACGATAGATTCAGCATATCTAAAACTAGCCATAGGGTTTGGAATCCTGAACTCCCCTTCAAGACTGATGATTGTCTTGGTAATGTGCCCAGTCCTCTTCAAACTACATCCACATGAAGTCAAAGTTCACCTCATAAACTTTTCATCAAAAGATTTTTAATGAAGAAGACTGAAGCTTTTTATTTAAAGTTATTCCGTTCATAGATATTGGTATACTTAATATTTCCAGATGCTTGATCATCACCTAACTTGAGCTCCTGATAAATGAAGTTTTTACTAATGTCCATTTATCGATAAAAATCCTCTCTCAAAAAAAGTAGTTACAAATAAAGTAGACTTTGAAGTATAAAAATAAAAACTTTTTTAAAAAACGAAAATTAAAAAAATAAATTTTGTCCCCAATATAATTATTTTTCAAAGATCTAAAAATCAAAAAACAATTTTTTTAAAAATGGCAAACCAAACTTATGAATTTATTAATAAAAGAAAAGATGTAAATAATTTATCTGCATTAGAATTAGAAATATAGAAAATAAATTCTCACAAGATAAATATTATGACCTATGACAATAATAACTTATATAAAAGAGATTTAACCAATTATAGTAAAGATTTTTTTTGGTTAATAGAAAATTGTACTTATGTGGAGACTCCAAGATCAAGGAATCCAAGACGACCAAGATCAACTGCAAAAACAGAGAGCCCCAATTTGTTCAATCGTTCAACAGCCACAATCGACAACCAAAAACTAACTGAAACATTGATATAATAATGTGATCCTCATTAACCTGAATTCTTTCGAACCTGAATTTTATATCCTTCCTTCTGAATTTTAATTGTGTTATATAGATCAAATTGTATATATGTTTATCAAATAATAATAATATTTTGATATGAATTTTATGTGTACCTCCATCTAAAGCATTATAAGATTTAGTGGGGAATTCATTAAATCGTATGTGGAGACTACGTCCAACGCAAACAAGTTCAATACGTCCAACGCCAACAAGTTCAAACCCTCTTCAATGATCAATTCAAAACTTTTAAACT
>JBBMKC010026345.1:0-18527 GCA_037834085.1 Bipalium vagum | reverse complement strand
CACTTTTGATTATGTAAATATTTCTTCGTTTTTCATAATAAATTCTACATGGCTAACACTTTTGAGCATGAGTATATTAATAAATATTTAAATATAATTTTTTGATAAATTAAATATTTAACATTTCTTTCATAATTTTCTATTATTATCAAAACAAATAAAACGTTATCATTTGTTTTAATTATTCTTAAGGTAATAAATTTTAAAAATATCTAATTTATAAGTGCTTTCAGGGGTTAAAATATTTGATTTAAACAAAATTTTTATTATTAATATTTTTCTTCAATTTCCTTTATAGAAAATCAATTTACAGATTACTGTTTCTCAATGAAAATATGGATTTTCCTTTATAATAATTATTATTTTTATTATATTGAAAATATTTTCTGATTAAGATCTACTGTTTGTAATGTAATTTCTCTCTAACCGCTCAAAGCTAGCAGAATCAATCAATTGTTTTAGACCCATTCATGGATAAAATCTGAATTTCTTTCGCTTATAGCGTAGAAAAAATTATTATTTTTCCAGAAAATAACCCATTACTTCTAAACAAACTTTCCAGAACAGAAAATTAACTTTTATTTTATTAAACGTTGAACTTATATGCGATCGAGAGAGAAATATTGTTTTTTGTTGAAAATTTTTATTTAATTATTATATCATATCCATTATATTTCATGACTCCATTATATGTGATGTCATTTTCAACGTCAAATGACAATAGACGTTGAAAATATTTTTCATCGTCGATTGATGTATTGATACGCTGATATCATTGTAACAATTTTGAATTAAAGTAAAATAATTAATGAATTTTTGCTACTAAACAAGCTTAATATTAAAATAAAATATTATCAAATTAAAGTGAATTTTAAAAATTTTATTATGATAATATATTATTATTATTTTGATCACGTTAGTTTAAATTTTGTTTTGTATGTTATAATTAAGGGAATTAATTTTCAAGTTTCCTGATATACCAAAGCTTCCCAAAAGCAGTAAATTAAATGAAATCTTATTCGGAAAATTTTTAAAATTATTATGTAGTTTTAATAAAATAATTTTATAAATTAAAATTTTAAGAAATAAATTAAATAAAAAATCACGTCACTATGTAAAAAACTTTAAATTCAAAAAATGTAATTAAAAATTGTTAATTAAAATTTAGTGAGTATTAATTAATATATTTTACTCGAAAAAATTTTGATAAAAAAGAAAAAATTAAATCAAAAATTTATTTGTTAATATTATAAATATTTTCATTATAAATAAAATATTATAAATTTTATTACATTTTTATTTCAGAAATAATAATATTATTATTTAAGAAATAGTAATTATTTCGAAAGATAAAGATGTCTTCAATAATTTTTGTTTTATATTATTTTAGAATTTCCTAAGAATATATTTTTGAAAAAAACCAGCAAAAAATATTGTAACTAAAATATAAAAAATATATTAAACGTTATATAAACATATTTGTATGATAAATTGAAAATTAGTCGGGGGATATAGCTCAGCGGTCAGAGCAGTGCATACGCATGTGAAGGTCCCGGTATCTCCGATTAATTTTCAACTAACAATATTAAAAACCTATTTCAACCTTTTTGGCAATATTACAGCTTATCATCCACTTGGCTTTATTTGAACCTGTTTGGTTATGGTATATTGTAATATGTCTTTTATCGTTATCTATCTATTGATAGTGTTCTTTTGGATTTAGATTGACAATTTTAAAGCCTAAAAAAGTTGTAATATTGACTGTAAAGGAAAGAATTTTGTTCTGCAGAAATCATTTATCTAATTAATATTTTGTAAGCTTATTCTTTATTACGTCTTTAACTATGAGTGCAGAGAAACATGTTCATAGCATAGTATTTCATTTTACAGAGCGTCCCGTCTATTGTGTTACACTTTTCGTTATATATTTATTTCAAAGAAATCAATCTTTATGATTCAAGTCTTTTTAAAAAATAATTAATATTTTAGACATTATAGGTGGTAAGGTATTGTGTGACGTAATTTTGAAAAAAAATATAAAGGTGAAGAAGGTATTTCGATCTTCGCAAAAAGCAATCAAAATGATGCGATCATAATTTTCAAGAATAGTAAATCAGTGGAAAAAATAAAGAACAGCAGAAAAGAAATAATCTCCAGAATGACATTACAGAGTGAGAAATTAATAACTAGCCAAGGTGCCTCGAAATCCAATGGTGAAGTATCGGAAAATCAATCGAGAGCTTCAAAAATCAAGAATGACAATTCAGAGAGTTCTAAGACATAATCTTGGATTAAAGGCTTACAAGTTTCAAATCCGATGGTATCAAGAAAAATTGACTGGCTAAATGCAGGGCAATTATTTCCCGAATAAAGCGGAAGGTCGAGTCCCTTCTTAGACCAGAAAATCTTATCTCTATCTCAAAATGTTAATAACCTAAATGATAGGGTCTATGTCGTTTCTATCAAGGACGTATACAATAAAGAAAGATTATGGGAAAATGACAATCAGACGAATGAGTAATGTTTAATGTAAAACTTGACTCAATTTTCATACCTCAAGGAGCAAAACTGAACTCCAAATCATATCTTGATTTAACTCTAGAGAAAGGAATGTGGCCATTTGCAAAGGTAACAGAAATATTAAAGTGAAATAAAAAATCTATTCAAAAGACGACAATGAAAAATTAGTTAATGTAGTTTGGGCGCTCAAAGAACAATTAATGTGGATTGTTGGAAATAATTTGAATCAAGAGACATGAGGGACTTAACAACAAACTAAATGACGAAAATATTTTTTATCATCACAATATTAATTTTTTTAAATATAATTATTTCATTATTGATCTAATTAAAATTATATATTATTTTTCAAATTAATAATATTATTTTTCAGATTAATAAAAAAATTAGAATGATTTATTAATTTTACTCAAATTTTTTATATTTACTTATTATGTTTGTTTTAATTAATTAAAATTATATTAATAGTAAATATTATAGAATTATTAAACTTTTACGATATCACAATTTTATTCCCATGATCTGGATTCATTAAGTAACATTAATAGACTTTTTAAAAGAGCTACTTCTTTTAAAAGATTCATGGAACAAGAGCTTTTACTCATAATATGTAATAAAGTGATATTGAATAATCCCATAAATTTTAGTATAATTTCGTTATTTAATGACTTATGCAAAAATCTGAATGACGACAATTGATACACTATTCAACCCAAGGACACTTTTAGGTTTTGAAATTTTGTAACGAATTTTTATGGAAATTATTAAAATATTGAATAACTTTGGACATCTCAATGAAATTTATTTTCATTAATATTCATATTATCTTTATTATCATATTTCAAAAAATTCTCTGGGACCACATTGAGTTAGATATAATATTTCTACCACATTATTTTGAAATAAAATATTTTAATGTTAGTGTTAAAAAAGATACATGGTTTTCGATTAGAACTCATTGAAACAAAAAATCTAATATTCACAAAAGTAATATTTTAATTTCACTCATTTTTGTCATAGACAAAGTTTATTTCTTCCGACACCGTAGAAATTCATTTTTTAGACTTCAAAAAATATAGGATGTCTTTTGCAGTTTTGAACTGTTTAGCAAAATACTTTTTTGGAGAATTAAAGTTTTGGAAAAAATAAATTTCTGTTAGTTTGGGGAATATTCCTGAAAACAAGCTCGTTAAATCTATTTATCGTCAATAAAATATGCGATTATGTATTCCCATTCGGAATGAATGGTCATTTTCTTTTAGATAAAGTTCAATTCAAAATTTGTGATACTGTAGAAAATTGTAGATATTATTTCTTTGATTCGTCTATTCTAAACTCCTTAGCTGCTGCCGAATTGCCATGCTTTTCGGCATGGTTAACCGCTTCCAGTTTTCGGTGTCTTGAATAAGATTTTAGAGTTTAATTTGTATTCATTGCTAATATGAAATTTGAAAATGTTAACGATTTAACAATATTTAAACAAATTTTCTTAAAAATAGTATGTATTAATTTTAATATTTTTTTAAAAATTCATGTTATGGTGTATCCATAATTTCGGCTTATCTACATAAAATGTTATATTTCTGGGTTTTTTAAAGTGACTTATGTACCAGTATGGCTTTTAAGCAAGAATTCAGGGTTCTTTTAGTTAAAGTTCAATTCAAAATTTGTGATACTGTAGAAAATTGTAAATATTATTTCGGAGCTATAATTATTTCATCACCATTCAAAGATTTATTGTGGATTAAATAATGTAGACTTTACAAAACTGTCACTTTATTTCAAAATATTTTTTGGAAAACCTTTTGAAGATTATATCCTTAAATTTTTTCCGGGTTTCTGATTTCATTTAATAATATGGTCAATTTTGATTATTTGTCTCATTTAATTATTCAATAAAACCGGTGGGAAATCACATCGTTCATCATTTTCTAGACAACCCCTTTGTAACAAAAATAAATTGAAGAACGCTTTAATCAATTAAGGTTGAACATTCCCTTTACTTAAAACCCGGTTATTTTGCGCATTGTCCCAGTCGAGCTTAATTCACCATAGTAAATTCTGAAAAATCTGATTTATATTATATAAATTATATATTAAATAAATAAATTGAAATTTTACGAGTCAGAAATATATATTGAATTTATGATTGAAATTAGTGAAAATAAAACTTAAATTTTCTAATATGCACATTTAATAAAATTAAACTTTTAATTAAGCATTAAAAGGACAAAAGTCTGCATTATTTTTGCGTCATCTTTATAATATATTTTAATCGATTTTCCGGAAGAAATTGGAATAGTAAAGATAATTTTTCATTGATATTAAATTGTTATTAATTTCTAAATATTGTAGATTGTTATTTCTTCTTTAAAACAAAAAAATTTAAACAATTTTTAATTAAACTGAAATAATCATCCAGATTGAGAGAGAGATACTATTTTTTCATTAAAGATGTTTTATACTTGTCTGGTCATTTTTTAAAGTGTAATCCTTAGAATTATGAGGCAGTGAAATTTATTATTTATATTTTCCATTCCTCTTCATAAAAAAGTGACGTCATAATCCAATTTCCAAACTAAATTCTATCAACTTAAATACAATCGATTTAATAAGCAAATACAATTTAGATACGACCAGAGACCCGAGAGGAGAAGAAAAAGATGGCATTGGTTAGTGTTATTCTTTTTCCTTTTCAACGTTAAAATATTATTAATATGACTTTGTAAGTAGATGTTGCAAAGTTTTATTTTTATTAATCGTGCAGATGTACAATAAAATTCGTAATAAGTCTTACTTGTTTTACTATCTATTTTATATTTTCTGTTATCAGGAATTATTCCATTCTAGGTTTTTACTACAAAATTATTATTATTATTATTTTATTTATTATTATTATTATTATTATTATTATTACTATAATTATTATTATTATTATCATTATTATTATTATTATTATTATTATCATCATTATTATTATTATTATCATTATTATTATTATCATTATTATTAGCATCATTATTATTTTTTTTTACTATTTTTATTATTATTATTATTACTATTTTTATTATTATTATTATTACTATTTTATTATTATTATTATTAAATTAAAAATATTTATGAGATTGAATATGATGATGTAAGATTCAAATAGTTATTTTAAACAATAAAAGTACAACATAATTTAACATTTAATATTTGATTAATTTAATGAAAATTCGAAGTTTATTTATTTCATTTATATTTTTGATTTTAATGAGAATTATGTACATCTTTATTTACAATTTATTTCACAATAATTTCAATGAAATCGATACTTTTTCTTAAAAATTATTATAACACAATTCATGTACCATAATAAATATTTTAACAAAATTTGATTATATTATTGTACTACTTTGAGACATTATAACTAACGTTAACTCTTAATATTAATATTTTTGTCAAAATAAATTTGACCTGTATCATTAAAATGTTTATTGAATAAATCATGTTTTGTCAATAAAAAGGAATAAGACAACCCTGTTACAACAGGTATCCGAAGAATAAGTATATATTATGAGAATTATGGGCTTAACAATTAATTTCCGATACCTAATGTATCATTTTTAGGTATAGTTTTCATATATCTTTTTCTGAAAGTCGTTTAGATAACCCCTTCATAGATTCAGAAGTGTTTGCACCTTTATTAATAACCAATTCAATCTTTAATTGAAAATTGTTAGAAGAAATGTAAAAGAAAAATTTTTTTTAATTCTAAAAAGGTTTTAAGAAAGGAGGTTCAATTAAAGTTCTGTTTCCTTTTCTTGAAATTTTTTATTTTACGATTTTCTTACTTTATAAAAATAATTATTTTCGATATTATATCCTGTTCAAAAATTAATTTTTATCGAGTCCTGTAACATGGTTTATGAAACAAGACTTTAGAATATCTTAGTGGTTTCCGCCAAATACATTTTTCTCAACGGGAAAAACGACCATAGACATGTCATTTGAAAACAACCAAAAATCATTGATTTTTTGACATTGTATTTCTTTACGATGTTCAAAGATGAGAAATACCCAGTTCTGTCTATTTACAAGCATAAATAAAGATTTTTAGTCAGAAAAAAGCATTTTTGTAAGAAAAGGTGGTTTCGGTATTGGCAGTAGGATAACATAAATTTTTTTTCAGCATATTTTTATCCCGGCGATTCTTTTGAATGAATCTTTAATGAATGATTCTTTTGTGAAGCATTTGCATGCACCTCTAACAAGTTTATCAACAACATAACTTTTATCTCACGTAAGTCATTCTAAGACCCATGACAATTTGAAAACGTTCAATAATAGAAAACATCATCAAAATCTTATTTTAGGATAACAACGCTTTTTAAGTTATCCTATTCAAACAAATAAATCCAATATATTAAATGTGATAATTTTATGTTTTCAATATTTAGATTATCACTTTATTTCGAAGGAGTCTTTCCAAAAGGGTGTGAAGAAAAATGAATTTATAGAATTTGCAATGTATTCTGGTCATTTTTACGGAACACAGTAAGAAATTTTAAATAACCTGATATATAATATATAAATATAATACATAATATTAGCTGAACAAGGAAAATAATATATTTCAAATAAAAATGAAATTATATTTCGAGAAATGCATAATCCAGGGAATATCATTTATCAAAGAATATTTTTTACAGAAATTCTTCATAATTGTTGCTCTCTTAATGTAACTTGTAATAATTCGTCCTAATTTAGATCCATTCATCTTCTCTGATATTTTAAAGTATATTATTACTATTTATTATCTAAAGCATATTTGTTATTAGATTTTCCAGAAAGTTACTTGAGTTGTTTTTGGTAAAAATAAAGATAATTTTTATTAATAAAAACATTTCCAATTAATAATTTCTTAATTTCATTTTTGATTCACCACCTTCTTCCATATGCTAAATAATCTTAAGATTATAATTGGCGTAAAACCTCTTACCCTTATTTGTGAATAGCTTGGTTAAGTAAATATAGATCATTGCGATTAAAACCAAATATTCCGGCATTCAAAGAATGTTGTAGTGAGCGAAATACGTAAAACTCCGAATCAAATATACCGGTCAAATATGATGGGTGTGGTATTAGTTCTTAATTAAAATGCAATATTTTCTCGTTGGCCAAACGACCACGAAGCTTGTCATTTTCATGTTGAAAAACTCTTAATATTCTTTTTTTAATAGTGGGTTTTTCCACTTACAGGGTTTAACTTCACGATTCAAATATTTAATATTTTAATTCAAATTTTTTATATTTGATATAAAAATATTTTTGTTTATACAAATACAAACAAGTTTAAAACAAAAATGATAAACAACGAAATACGAAGAAGAATCATAGAGGCCTATGATAATGGACATTCAAAAAATCAAATCACTGAAATAATGAGCGTAAATATATCTTCAATCTATTCAATTATAAAGATAATTTTTATACATGTATTTTATACATATTTCATTATAACATTTTAGATATATATTTCTGAAAACAGAATCACTCGAAATTTAAAAAGGGGTCCAAAAAAGAGAATAATTGACAATAATCATGTTGAATCGATACATAAATAATAAATACATAGATTCAGGTTGTTCAATAACTATGGATAACATTCGTTAAAAATTGAAGAATGATTTCAATGCTGACCTCGGCATTATGAAAATTCACAGATACATTAAATCATTCCACTACACATTAAAAAGAACTACCTTAATCCATAAAAGGAGAAATGATCAGAAATCTTTAGATGACCGCGAAAAATATGCCAATGATTTCTTTCATATATTATCAATTATCGATGAGAACCGCTTCTATTTCGCCGATGAAGTCCGATTTAATGTATCTATAAGATGCAAACACGGCCAATCTCACAAAGGTACAAATGCAGTTCAAAATGTGCCTGGATTAAGATCCAGAAATATATCAGTGTACTGTGCCAATACCAAATGTGGTATCACTAAATATTATTCGCAGACAACCGCTTACAATTCAAGTACCTTCACTGTTTTCATTTCATCCCTAATGGAACATATTGAAACTGAGAGAACCGGCAAATCAATAATTATTATGGATAATGTGCCATTTAAAAGCTACATTTTCTTCAGTAGCAGTTAAAGAATACCTTGATAGTTTTACCATTTTTTGTGGATTCCAACTTTGAATATACATTAAGGTATTTTAACTCTCCTGCTCCACTACCTCTTTTTCAACATATTTCATTTAAAAAATAAGTACTTTTAACATTTCTAAAAGAAATCACAGATTTCAGACTGATGAATGTGAATAACTTAATGCTCATTTCTGGAATGACTTTTCCGTGCACAGGAAATAAATGAGCACCTTTATATTAATAATATATATAGTTATATGTAGAAATCAGAATGATTTTCAAATTTTCTAACCTAAAAAACAAGTTGATAAAAATTTATCAATAAATCAAATCACCCGTGTCGATTTTTTGATACATATTGCATTAATAATTTAAAATATTAAAATAACAATTTTTTATTGCGCTAAATCGATCTGACAAAAAAGGTAACTTTACGACAATTAAAATATTAATCTTTTCCTCAAATAACTTTTTTTATAAAAGCTAATAATTATTTTAGTTAGGTGATTTAAAAAGTCGATTATTAAATATATTTTTATTTTTTATTTATTTTAATTATTTTTAAATAGTAATATTAAATCTTTTACATTAAACTTTCGAAAATTGCAAATTTTATAGGAATACTTCCAAGTTAAAATTATCTTTTATATATTTAATGGAATTAACATAGCAAAATCAAACTTTAAAACCCGTTTCATTAAATATTCTGCCAATAAACTGCAAAGATAAAACGAATAAATCAATTTCTTAATTTCCAGAAAAGAATAAATTTCTCGACCAATTATCAAAAAATTAAATAAATATTATACTTATTTTATTTAAAGATTTATGAGATTTTACATATTTTATTTTGGAAACTCAATTTTATCACATCAAATTATTTCAGAAATATTTAATCAATATTTCATAATTTTTTCATAAGAGAAGTTAAAATTATGAAGAGGAAAAATTATTGATGATCTTTCCAGTTTTTTTAATTTTCCAGAAGAATTGAAAAATAATTAATATCATTTTGAACTGAGTTATAAATTCATACTGACTGATCAATTTATTCACTCTTTAATTTAGAAATTATTAAGAAAATTTTATACTATTCCAAAATAAATTTTTTCATGTCTCAATTGTGTTCCAATTTTATACAAAAATATGGGTGAATCTTTTACAGATATACTACCGTATTTCACATTTAATTTTGTCGGATAGTAATTTAAATAAAATTAAATTATATATTTTAAAATATATTCGTATGGAAATTCATTAAACCAAGTGTCCCCTGTCTTAAAAATATGAAGAAATGAAAAATGAAGAAATTATCTGCTTATTATTTTATTATCCTACTTATCTTATTGAATGTTGATATAAAAAATTTAAAATAATTATCGTTGATATTAAGATATGAAAGCAAATCAAATTTATAGAAAGAACTTTATAATCTTAAAGATTTATCTGAAAGATATACAATAATTTAAATCAATATTGTTTACAATGAACAATGTGAATAATAAATATTATAAATTAAATTTATATCCGTGATCTATCTAAAAATTCTTCCTGGTTAACTAGTTCTGTTTTGTCTCGACTTGCTTATTACTATTGTTGTGAATATAATGACCAATTTCTCATTTTTAATCAATAAGTTTTTTGGGAAAGTTACAAAAAGTGTTTTCATGAAAAATGTCTGTTTACATTAACATATTCAAAAAAGATATTATATATAATTTGAGGAAAATTATGCTACATGAGTTTAGAACAAAAATTGTACCGTAAAAATCGTGAAAAAATATTTAAAAATGCACACAGTGAGTTTCTAGACATTTGTAAATTTAGAAATGAATCAAAACTTTTAGAAAAAATCTCGACCTCAAAGAGTAAACTAATAAAACACAAACAGGAATTCGATTTGAATACATTGATATTATTGGCTAATCAGATTCTTTGAGAATTTCAGAGAATAGACAGATGGAAGAACGTTACTGATAATAATTTATAATTTAGTATGATTAAAAAACTAATTTTATTTGATTTTATTGGGAACCCAGTGTTTCCTTCTTTTAAATCTGTGGTATCATGTCATTTGATTTTCCATCATCTATGATCATAATTTTACTTGATAATTCAACATATCTTCTAATATTTGCTACTGTACAGAACCATAATGTCATTTACCAAATCTAATACAGTCAATGTTAATGATCTTCATCTTTATTAACAGACATAAGTAATTAATATTGTTCCGAGCCTGCTTCCTTATACTTGATCTTAATCAATTTTATGATGTTCTTTAAAATAATTTGTTTAATATTTTCTCAGCACCTCCAGAATAATAATTAATGAAAATCTGTTGAACCATAAGGTCATCCAGACTTTTAAATAAAAGCAGAGAAAAACTCTTCGACAAAATCATTTATTGATTTTTTTTAGTAAATCAACTTTTAGTGCTTTTTATTTCTTTCCATTGACATTATTTTTAAAATTGTGGTAGATAAATGTCAGTCTAAGTTGAAACACTTAAAAGGTTTTAATCCCTACAACAATCTATTATCATCCTCCTCATAAGAACCTTGCCGTGCGTCCTTTCAATCATTAAATTCTATTAGACGTTTCGTCAGTTATTGATGAAAGAAAGTAATTCCACTTCATAATTACTTCACACCTCTGGGTATTAAGTGTCTTCTCATATCTGCACAATTAATTAATCCCATTTAATGAAGAAAAGTTAATTATTTTCCATCAAATATAAAAGCATTGTTCAATGTTAACTTTAAAAATTCTGTCTATAGAAATCAGTCTATTCTCACGGTTTTCTTTGAAAAAATTGAAAATATCTGGAAAAAGAAAACAGAAAATTTTTATAATT
This sequence comes from Bipalium vagum, assembly GCA_037834085.1. Classification (NCBI taxonomy): domain Eukaryota; kingdom Metazoa; phylum Platyhelminthes; order Tricladida; family Geoplanidae; genus Bipalium; species Bipalium vagum. The sequence goes on along the minus strand of JBBMKC010026345.1, from coordinate 7,002 downwards.
TTATTTATGAAATAATTGCTGATTAATCATTTAATTTCCTAAAGAAATTTCAAGTATGAGGTATGGCTCAATCTCTAAAATATTTTCATATTTTGTATCAAATATTTATGACATGGGTAGCAAAATTAATGAAGTAAATCTCTACGATGCTCTGTCACAGGAAGACCGGAAAAGGGAGAATTTACCGCTTTGATGTTTCTTTATGCATGTCTTAAGAGATTTTTGATGAATATAGTGTGTTTCAAAAGTAGTACCGCATACTTAAAACAACCATAATTTTTATAATTATTAAATTATTGATTGGAAAATTTTATATTCTAATAGAAAATTAAGTAAGCTTTAATTTCATATATAACATGTTGATTTTTGGTATAAATGAACGTTAAGTTTTATCAAGATAGAGCCAACCGAATAATAGAATATTTCCAAGGTAATATTAGAAATCTTAAATGGACAATTGACCATTTCTTTTGTCGAAAATGTACTAAGAAGATTGATACAAGGCTTATCAGAGGGATTTATAGGTGAAGATCGTATCGAATTTTTAAAGAAATCTGATCGTCCAAATACCAAAGGAAACCAAAAGAGAGTGTGATCCCCATTCATAAATAATCCGTTAAAATCGTTTCTCAATGCTGGTGAACATTTGTTGTTCGTTATAGTACTGTTCACAGAATAAAACAGTTACTCGGTATGTAAACATACAATAAAAAGAAAAAACCAAAATATATCAAGAATTAAGAAAAATACTTTCTTGAACTTAAGATGGTGGTGATAAATCCATCTTTTGTTAAAAAAAAAATTTGATTCAAAATACTTATCATTTTTAACCAAGCTAACAAAATTTTAATTGTTATCTTAGGTCTTTAAACATTTAATGCTTTGAATTCGCGAGATCATTTTTGACAGAAAAATATCTTCATCCACCAATGCTTTTTATCCAATTTATTCTATGTATTCAGTTAAAAAATCAACTTTTTTCAGGCATTTAAACCATCTTTTGCTAATTGCTTTTGTTAAAACTCTTAATATAAGACTTCACAAGTATTCTGTGAGAGTCTGCAACAAATTTTTTATGTCAAACAGAAACAGCATCAGTTAGCGTAAATATTGCTAATTTGATATATACATATATTTCTCTATTTAAAATTATGTAGAGAAAACAATGTTAATAATATCAAAATTTTTCACAGAATATTTTTTAAAATAGTTAACATAAATAACACCAACTAGTTCAATCAAACAAATCACCTATTTTATTAGCACAGGTCTTTAAAAAGAGATATCTTGCAATCCACACACGCTATATATTTCGAAGTCTAATAATAACATAATTTACTCTGAACAGTATTTTCCATTAAAGTTCAATAATTAAAAACTTTTCTTGATATCTTTCAGTCTTTACTGATTAACGTTTGATTTCACTTTCTCATTTCTCTTTTCTTCCATAATTGTGATAAAGATAATCTCATTCAAATTAACATCTGTTTCAAATGAATAAAGATAAAATACATGTGCCATTCCCTTTTTGGATATCATTATAAATAATAATTCTAATGTGAAAATTATGAAATAATAATAATAATCTACTTCAGCAAAAATGCCATCAAAGAGGTTCTCCTGAAAAACAAAATATGCATTTTAGACATTGACAGTCAAGGAGTGGCCAAAATCAAGAATGCCAATCTGGAAGCTATTTATGTTTTCATAAGACCACCAAACTTTGAAACTTTAGTATGTCTATTTCATGAGAGATAAAACTTTTTATTTTGATTTAAAATTCTTTTTTTTATATTTTAACTTAATCTACTTTTTATAAAATTATTTTGTATTATATTTATCTTGTTGAGGTTTTGTTATAATATTTACCAAAATAACATATTTTGATTGAAAAAAAATATTTTTAATAAAACAATTTTTAAAGTTTATTGTAATTATTCAAACCTAATATTTATATTATTTTTTATATGATTATATATAATATAATTATAAAAATATTTAAATGTTTAAGTAGGTAGCGTTGATTTATTATTTTGCAATATGTAAAACTCACAGTTGAAAATGAAGTTATTAGAGACATGAAATATCATTAATATTTTGTCGAATTGCGATTAATGAATAATTTAATAAAATTTAAAGGAAAGTGTATTGGTGTATTAAATGACATCCAAAATTTTATTCATATTATTCGAAAAAAATATATTTATTGATTGACATTCTAGAATATTTTTCGATATATTATTTGTTATCCGGAAGAGCTGGTGGATTTTTAATTGCTCGAAAGCACAAATATAATATATTCCATTTGCATCTCAATTAATTGATACTTTCTTATTTAGTTTTATTTTATAAATATACAAATTTAATAAATTTATTAAAAATAAAGAATAATAAACGAGTTTCACGGCAATTTGATCTGGGGAAACAATCACAGTAAATATGTACTGTAATATAAATCATGGAGATAATGGTCATATTTTCATCATATATATTAATTTAGTGTTTTTATTAATATTATAATATTTAAAATAAATTATTTAAAATTTATTTATAAATAATGTTTTTGTAAAATTTAAGAATTTAAAAAATATTTCAATAATAGTATTAATAAATAATAAAATTTAATTATTTGAATACTTAAATTATATATAGAATTTTAATTTTTATTTATATTACCAAATAATTCCCATGATTTGACTAAATATGTTTTGAATATATATTTGTGATATAATCAATAAATTCTTGAAAATCTTAATTTTAATTATTTAACAAAATATTGAGTGATTAGATAATTTTTTAATATAATTTTTTTGTTATTTCTTGATTTTCCTGGTTTTAATATTTACAAATCATAAAAATTAAAAATTCGCTTTTGTTGAATTGAGGCATTTTCAAGTTATATTCTTGTGTTGTCATTTTAAAAAATAATGTAAGATCAAAGCAATAATAATTTATTTCATTAAATCTGATTACTTTAAAAAACTTTTCAAAAATGAACCTCACTTTTTAAAATTAAATTATTTAATTTATAAAAATTTACCAACATTTATTTAAATATTTAAAAAACCGTAACATTATAATTTTTAAAATCTTTAAATAATAATTTAAAAATAAAATAATTTAATAATCGTTAATTTAGGCGTGAGGTCCTTATTTTAAAAAAATTCAAGCAAACTAATTGTTCGAACCTCATGAAATATATTATAAATTAAATCAAGACCAAGACAAGAAATACACATCTCATTAAATTTGTAGTATTTAGTATTTAGTATTTTGTAGAAAATGAGAATATGAAGTTTGACAACCCAAGTATTTGAAGAGAGACAACGGACCAAGATAGAAACAGATATTTTTGTATGATTGATGTGCTAAAACTTAAAGGGAAACTTAGAGACCAATTTTCATATTCAGATGTTCCACCTTATATGGCTAAAGCTTAACCTGGAAGAGAGCTGCCAGTTCTCATATGTCGGACCAATATATTTGAAGGATGCATTGACGATATTCTGTCTGTTGCATCTAGGATAGTTTTTGAAAAAGCCGTACTTTCCAAAACAAAGTGATCTAAATTAAATAATCTGAAAATCATGTGCAGGTTTTTTGAAATTTCTGCTAAAAACAATTTTGTCGGAATTACGGATTAAAGAAAACTCCATATCACACTTCCTTATTTTTGCATTACTTACCTCAAAGTCTACTTTTGCAATTACATTCTGGGTCTGCTTGGTGCCATAAAAATTTCATACAATCCTAAGAATGGAGAATATTTATTGATTGCTCTATAAAAAGAGCTATAATGATTCACAAGCATTTCACTATCTTGAAGTTTTATTTCCAGGGTTGTCGAATGCAAAAGTGAAAGCAGGTTTATTTGTTGGTTTCAAAATCCGGAAAATTTTGTCATCATCCCGTTTCCGATTTTTTAATGATAATCAGAGAAAGGCTAAGAATACCTTTAATGTAGTTCTACATTGCTTCTTTGGTAATCATTGAGACGAAAACTACATGGTTGTTGATGATATAGTTAAGATTTTTTTAGGGAAGTTGAAGATCTCTCAAGGTGCTTGTGTTATACCCACCTTTTGTAGAATTTAAGCTAAATATCAGAGAAGCAAGGAAAAAGATTTCAATAAGAGCAATACTATCAGGGTATCTACGATAAATAAATACTTGGTAACTGTATTTTTTGATTACTATGAGAAAATGACACCCGAAACTCAAGAAAGTGTATACTATCTTCATCTTTCTAAGTGTGTAAATAAATATTTTGTTTCACTATATTTTTTTACACAAAAGGTCACAAATTAACTGTTTCAATAAATCGAAACCTGAGATTATCTTGGATAAAACAAATATTTTTCTTCTAGCTTAGGCTTTTTAAGATGCTCAAACAGTGAGGACTAAATGCTACATTAATTATATATAAATAAATAATATATTGTATCCCTCTTTTACTGTCTTTTGTAATAATGTTCGTATATAGTAGATTCATCCATTCCCTGTTTCAATTGTTCTTCAGTTATCCCAGTTTGGGGAACGTTTAGAGAGATAATTCTTTTTCTTCGGGATACTACTGTAATTGTTCCTGTAAATCAAAAACCATTATAGACAATATTTCAACTGATTGACTGTTTCCATCTTTTATGGTGGTGATTGCTAATATTCTAATTTCTTCTGTATTTATGAGTTGGTTTAGAAGAAGGACAGATTATTTATTTTTCAATCTCCTTTGATGTTCTTGGATATTTTAAAGTATTTTTTCCATTTTAGATGGTACTTCTGAAAAAAGGTTTTCTATGTTTAAAATGTACAGTTTTCTTCTGTACAATTTTGAAACATAAGCTGTTCTGTCTTACTTTTAGTTGGAAAAAACTTTTATCAAATATTCTGATTCTATTTTAGTAGGGTTTGTTCCTCTATCTACAGTAAAACGGGATTTTGAAGAGAGTGGATATTTTTTCTCCTATACGTCCTTTGTTATCTGTTATTAAGTCCTTTCCAATTAACGTTAAACTCTGTTCGGTCATATGAAAAATCCATAAATACTTTAACTATTTATAATAAATATTTAATTTGTTGTGCGATTGTTTGGTAATTATCATATTTTGTAATTTTATCATATTTTTAATTTCACCAATGAGTTTTTAACATGTTTGCAATGTCACCCTCATGAGTGGAAAAAAAGATGATTTGAATTTTATATAAATTTCTGATGGATAAATGTTTTTTTAAAATATATTTTCTCGCTTAAGTTTAAAAAATAATACAATTAAATATCTTCATAATGGTAATAAAATCTTTGTAAGAATGTCGAGCTATTTGTTTAATAAAACCAATCTATGGATACTTTGGAATGAATTGTTTTATTGAATGTCTAAAGAGAAATTGTATAATTATTCTGAATTTTTCAGGATAATTAATGCCAAAATAGCGTGAAATATTAAACAAAATATTCAAGCTAAAATATTTTGAGAAAATTCCTGATAGACTTCCAACAAATTGAAAATCCAGATTTACAGATATTGTAATCGTATCACTTGAAAAGCAAATTTCCATATATTTTACGTTTTGTCATCCCCAACCAAATATTCACGTTTGGTGAATATCTTCAATTGATATTCAAGAAATTCAATTGGTTTTTCGATTTTCAAAATGTGAAAATTATGACGGTTAGCTTTTCCACAAGTGTGGAAGATCGCCTCATCACTAAATACTATGTTCAGTAAATTTGTATCTTTAATTTGATTAATCAGCGAATCACATTAAATATATGAAACTTCTTGTTACATATTTAAATTGACAGATTATTTAAAATTATTATTATTAAAAGAATTAATTTTTTAAAAATTAGATCTCAAGAAAAAAGTTATTTTTTAAAACCCAGTTATAAGTATCGACATGACGCATGAATTATTAGATTTTTTAAGAACCAAGGGATTATTGTATAGAAATTGTGAAAATGTCAGAATCAAATGGAGTTAATTAAAACCAAGAGATCTGTAGGCTGATGCGAATGGATGTGATTATGGAGAAATTATGCATGAACTATAATAATTCCGTCAGTACTCGACATGGTTTTTTTTCTATGGAATGCGATCGAACTTGTGATGTTTTATTTTCTCAATTTACCTATGGATTATTGGAAGTTCAGAAAAGTAGTTTGAAAAAACTTTCAGGGCCAACTGTAGTTAAATATATGTATTTCATATAGATATATGTACTAATTATGTTATTAATAATTCTATAAAGCTAAGTGGAAATGGCGTCAGGTTGATGAATCTCTATTTGGATATAAATCTAAATATCGCATAGGTAGAACTCCGTAACATGAAAGTTAAACCTACAGTTGGATATAGGAAGTGTGTGGAAAAACGTAACACAGGTACTTTATTAATAATAATTAAAAGTTTATGTCCCATGTTACTACAGTTTATGTCTGATGGATAATTATTCAAAAATAAAGGAAAAGGGATAAGATTTTCGATTTGTTAATCATTCGGAAAATTTTGTCTGTTCAAAGACTGGAAAAAATACACAGAATATAGAGTCATATTGAGTAAAATTCAAGCTTGATATAAAAAGCGAAAGTTATCAGAAAAGAACATTTAGATAGTTATCTTAATGAATATATGTGAAGAGAAAGAAATAGAAACAATGACGAAGAGAACTTTTGAAAATATACGTCGTAATATCTCAAAATAGCACAAATAATAATTATTTTTTTGTCTTTGTCATATATTTAATATGATCCAATCAACTCTGCGTATATAACCACTGGTAGAATAATCATCCTCTTGTAAATGGAAACTTGAATATGAGAAGCTTTTTCTCAAAACAATTGGAAGGATTCTATTAACTAACACTTATGACTAGGGCCCCCAAAAAATTGACCTAAAAATCATTGAAATTAACCTAACGTTTTGATCTATTAATTACTAAAAATTGACCTATAAACTGTAAAATTTTGACTTTATTGCCCTTATAAATTATAATTCAAATAAA
>JBBMKC010026234.1:0-18532 GCA_037834085.1 Bipalium vagum | reverse complement strand
ATTATTCTATCGTTTACTGTAACTATGTGAAGTAATATTAAAACAAGCCATGGAATTTTATTACACGGTCATTTTATCACATACAACACGATGAAGCACTTCCTACTTTGGCTTCCGTTTAAACTTTGTAATAGTTTCAGAACTGCACAGTAGAAATCCGGGACGTTGACCTCTGAATTAATATCAATCTTTTTCAAACAGAAAACACTTTAAAGACGTGACATTTGTGATGATAAATCTTTTTACAAAGCACTTTAGGTGGCTTTTCTGGAGAAGCACATTTTTGAGACTCACGTCTTTTTCAGTCTTAGATAGAGTTCTATTTCCAAACGCTTCGTGTTGCTGAAAATGAATTTCCTATTCTGCCTTTTTGCGAAGACTAAAACGACCAAGGCTGATTCAAATTTAAAGAAAGAGTTCCGTTTCAATAATACCTACCTTTAATGGTTTTACGTAACAAATTTCATGGACTCCCAAATGCTATTTCTGACAAGTCTAAGGATATTTTGTCGACACAGCTTAGAGGAATTTTATTTATTATTAAATAATTTTTGGAGAAGGACTTGGTTGTTAGGAAGATATAATAGTAAACGTCATTGATTACTGAAGGTCACCACGGAATACGAATAAACTGAAATGACAATTGGAAGAAGAGGCTTGCATGCTTGCAGATAGGTTGGTCGATATCTCAACCTCGTGAAAATCATTCGGCCAGTGTGAGTTCTGTATCTGTCTGTAAGGGGGTTTCTACTGAAAAAGGCTTCGTCCTGAACATATTACCTCTCTCTCTCGAATCGAGTTTCGTCAGAAGAGGTCCATGTAAACTTTATAAATAAAATAAAATATTGGTTAACATTTTCTCTTACTTAATCAATTATTGTATTAGCAATGTTTTACTCTTCATTAATTGTTAGTTGCCTGCAGTGGTAACGAACAATGACAATTGTGATAATAATAAAATAATATTAATAATATTTTTGTGATAACTGTAAAATTTCAAGATTAACTTTACACAGGAAACCCATTGAGAGGAAAAATGAGAACAATGGAGGGCTTTCCATGTTTTAATTACCAAGGAAGAAACAATTGTTCTTTAAACCCTCCAAGATACAAAACCTTGGGGCAAAATAAAAAACTGTTTCCTCTCATCATTCAACGACATCCTATGCAAGTGGGATGAGAGAGTACGAAGGAAAGTCAAGGACAGAAAAATCTGCTACGAAATTACATAAACATTAATCGATTACATCTCCCCAAACATAGCCCTTATTTTATCAATCACTGCTCTGAGTTGGTTACCACAAAGAATTACAGAACATCAATTTAAGGTGGTCGTTCAACCTTCTCTGATCTTGTAATAGCCTTAGAGACATTGTATATTTTTGATAATTCTATGTAAAGGTTAAGTTACCAAACAGATTTTTTACTTTAACACAATACCTAACAATACAAATGATCCTGTTTTTTGGTTCTGTTTTAAAGGACCTTACAACGATGTTTGATTCAATTTACACTAAAAATATATGTGGTCAACAGTAATTATTTTACAGACACTCATGAGGAAGATTATTAGAAACCAACACTCCGACCAATCAGAGTGGAACACGAAACTTTTCCAGTTATAAATATCAACAGTGAATACTTCTCGTTACTCTCTCCAAATATTTACTTATGATTACTGCAGTTTTCTTCACTCTAATAGTGAGTATCAATGCTGATGGGTTTTACAAAGTTAGAAGATTATGCTCTGTGAAGCCTTTTGTCAATGTCAAAGGACTGTCTGTAATCGAATGCGCTTCAAAGTGCGACTTGACCGATTGCAAAGCTTTTCAAGTGGACGACAAGACGGTCTGCTATTTGTTTAAATATCAAGAAATGTGCGAGTTCAATGCCAAGTGTCCGGCTGTAGTGGTATTTGTGAACAGAAAGATCAACGATATGGTTAGAGCATTTATTATGGTACCCTTTTTAATATTAAATTTAGTTCAATATGGATCTGATCAATCCGCGTTACAGGTTGCTGAGAAATGCTTTTTTCAAATCTTTTACTGATAATTATTTTCGTACAATACTTATATTAAATCGTCAAAAGACAGTTCCTATCTTGTTGACTAATGATAAAAGTGTGGCCCTGGCAATGGGCAATCATGGTAAAACCAAGCTTTTCTATGTGCCACTGCCTAAATTCCAGAAAACTAACATGGAAACCTTCAAAATGCTAAAAGATTTTGTCGAGTTCTTAACAGATGGGGTTTGTACAAGTCATCGTGAATGTCTGCATCCCGTTAAAGATTATAAAAGTTACAATGGTACAATGAATCAAGTTTATGTCGTGAGGGCAGAAGATAGATTCGATTTGAACGATCTACTATCAACTGTTGAGAAGACCAACTCGCACTTTATCCTTTCTTGCAGTTCCGATAATGTTCCCGAAGAAATTGATAGCTTGACTCGACTGTACGGCTTTTGTATCGCAAAAGGGAGCTCGAATCCCCGAAATTTCGAATTTAGAAACCTCTGTGAGAACATAACCAGCTTTAATAGTAATTTAAAATGTGAATTTAAATAAATTTTCTCACATGGACCGAACCTTTACTCTTGTTGTTATTGTCAAAACATTGATTTGTTGTCTGACACTTTTGTTTATTTATTTTTCCTGTCATGAATAATTATATTTTTCGAGAGATATTTATTCTGTTATGGACATGATTCTTAAAAATAATAAGGAAGAGACTTTGAAAAGGACGAAGTGAGAAAGAAGCCTTAGAAAAGATCATAATGGTCTCGTAACTGTAATGGATATGTAGTCTTATAACCCCGAAATTCTATAAAAGACTAGAGCTCATGATTCTAATTTAACTAATGTGGTCCGGATGGTGAACTCCCTTTCAAGACTGATGATCTTGATTGGCTAATAAATTTATTACGAGATTTCGCGGTATGTCGAAATGTCATATTATATCTTATACGTGCACCATATTACCAATATTAATATTAAGTACCATTACTGTTATAATCTACAAAATATTATTTATTTATTTTTATTTATCATCTCTTCCCGATAAAAACTTAATAATAATGTTTTATTACCTATTTAGTCATTATTATGATAAATATTATTGTTAGATGTCAGTCAATCAGTAACCAATGTAATAACAATAAAATATCATTATCTTTAAAATTATTTTATTATCAATGTTAATAGAATCAAAATTATTGTCATCAGATATTTATATTAGTGAAACTCTTTATTGTAGATAAACATTAATATTATATGTTATTATAGTCTAAGAATGGTACTATAGTTTCCTTTACATTCATTTTGTGACTTTATGTCTGCATACTTATTACTCCTCACTTAGCTATTACCGTGTTCGTGAATGAAAATAACGGAAACAAGCTTTACTATATCAATTAATTTGGTCACAATAACCTTTATTTTTACAAAAATAACACAAATGTATTAAACAAATAAGCAATGTCTTTAAATCAGAATAAAACAATGTCTGAATAGGATACAGGATCACAATCAATGTTTTTCCATCAACGTCAATGTCATAATATAACAATTTATTATATGAACTAATATTAATTAAAGAAAATAATCGATAATCATAATATAAATGTCAAAGTGCACTGTATCACGTTATTAATTATTAAAATGTTCAGTTCAAAAATTACGATATTAAAATATTAAATTGAAAATGACGAAAAAAAGGAAAATGAGAAACAATAACACAAAAGAAACCACTAAACAATAATCTTTTGAGGAGCGATTAATTGAACTCCCTGGTAATCTGTTAGGAACTGAATGGTACCTATGGACTCACAAAATTCATTGGACACATTGCATGAAACGGCTGCATCAAAGTGACTAAAAAATTTTAATTTTTCTGTCTTTCAGAAATGTCCTTTTCTTCTGCGGCCATCCCTGAAGGCCTCCTCGCCTTATTTAGAGATTGAGATTGGCCAAAAAGAAGATTTGTCTACACTCTTTTTATCGATAACTATCATTCAAAGGTCCATAAAGAGAAACCTAGATTGAAAAAATCTCAACAATTTCCATTCTTGAACTTTGTACAAAATATATATTCCGATCCCTTCTGACATTGATTCAATGAAATTTCTGAAATCAAAATAAGGAGCGAACCCTGCTCAATTCTTTTTGAAATGTAAACAAAATATTTCATCGCTTTATCATGGTTGAGGTTTTGAGTAGTTGATTAACTTTGAATAAAATTTAGCTGGTTAAACGTTCTTCGGTCGCCTCCCAAAAAATGACTGGAAAATGATAAAGTGAAGTTCGGTGAAGTAAAAATGAAATATATAATCATTACAAAAAGTTTAGTTAGTTCTTATGCTGGCTACATATCATCTAGATATTCAACCGGTATTGTGCCAACCATGTTCTGATAAATCAGGAAGTAAGGTAAAGTGTTGTCTTCAGCGCTTTTACTCCAGAGCTGTGAAGGTGAGAAACGCTACTTTGATTTTTCCAACTCCATTCGTCCAATTTAATTGACTGTCCACAATTACATGAAAACATTCAGAAATCCAATTTTTTTTTTCGATTGAGGAATGATGTTGATGGGGTCAAATTTTTATTGCTGGGTTCCCTGTTACAAAGATTCTAACACAAGATTGCCCTAATTCTACAATTCTAAAAAGATGGTGAAAAATAGAAAATTAATAAAAAAAAGTTCATTTAATAATTGAAATGATCAACAAAATGAAAATCGCAACGGGAAAATGTTCTAAAAGTTATACTAAACATTTTCAACTTGATTATAAAATTAAGTTATGAATGACCTTGAAATTAGATTATTTTAACAAAGCGGGATTAAGCCGTTATTTAATTGTATTTTGAATTTATCTAAAATAATAATGACCACATTAATTAAATTTAATTACTTTATTCTGTCAAAATGAAAACAAAACGGGAACCGACGAATTTAAAATAAAAAATCTTTTTGAAAATGTTTCGAGTGTCAAAAGAAAATTAAGAAAAATGTCCGATTGAGAAAAGATCTGTTCAAAAAGAAATGTTAAAATTAAATTTAAAAACGAAAGAATAATTTTGTTTAAATAATCCAAAAAAACGTGAGAGTAAAAATTCAAACTCGGTAAGTGGGTGGTCGCGTGATTTGAACTTGAGCAAGATTGACACTTATTTTTGCAGCAATGACAAACACTAAGGGTCTTCGTCGCGGCACCAGGTACATGTTCAGCAAGGCTTTCCGAAAGCACGGAACCTTGCCGACCAGCACCTACATGACCGTCTACAAGCGCAACGATTACGTCGATATCAAGGGTGATGGTTCCGTACAAAAAGGTATGCCCCACAAATGCTACCACGGCCGAACTGGTAAGGTCTACAATGTCACCCAACACGCTTTGGGAGTCATTGTCAACAAACGCGTAGGGTAAGTATTTTGGATTTTCATCGGCATTTTTATCTTCTCGTAATTTGTTAGAAACCGTATCATTCCAAAAAAGATCAACGTGAGAATCGAACACGTTAAGAAGTCCAAGTGCAGAGAGGACTTTCTGAACCGAGTCAAAAAGAACGATGAGATCAAAAGACTGGCCAAGGAGACTGGCAACTTCGTTCAGCTCAAAAGACAGCCTGCTCAGCCCAGAGCTGCTCACGTTGTCAAGACCAAGAAGAACAACGTCGTCGTATTGAAACCGATGCCATACCAGTTGATCGCTTAAGAGATTAATATATTTGGATTTTTGAATCTATTTTTGTGTCTCGATATTTTTATTTGTCGGATTAAAAATTTTATACAGTTATAAAATCGATCATTTTATAGATCAGCATTTCCATCGTCCAGTCGATGATTAGTATAAGAAATACACAGGAGTTTAATTTTGTCGACCAGGGTTAATCTGACACGAATTGGCAGCTTTGTTTATTATTTCGCAATTATTAAAAATGAGATTTTTCAAAGGGACTTTTTTATTTTTACTCTTTCAAACTTTAATTAAAGAATAACGTCTTCAGTGATTTCTTCACAACCGACACCATATCAGTTTGGTTTTAATGTGTTCATTTTATTAAGGTTAATGTAAAAGATCTTGTGAAACCAATGCTATATAATCTTTTTCGTTGTCAACTCAGAGACACCGTGCAAGTAATGGATACTTGATGGTCAAATGTGAAATTTTACTATAAAAACAGGTAAGAAAGAGGTTTTCTGATCGGTTGTAATGCTTTTGAGTTTTGCAGTTTATTTAAACATTTTATTTTGTCGACCAACGTTGATCTGACAAGATTTTGATTGGAATTTTACTAAAGATACTTTAAGTCCACAATGAGGGACTGGTAATAAATCATGTCCCCTCAAGATGTCAGCCACGATATTTCGGGAAGTGTCAATATTAAAAAGAAAAATATTTCTTTTACTCGCAAAAATTTGAATGGTAAACGACTGGATTGGTAAACTGCCCGTATAAATAAGAAGCTCCAGATTTTATTTATTGCTGTTCCTTATTTGAAAATGAACATTCTCATGTCTCCATTCTCTGTTAAAATTACATTTTCAGCAATTTTTTTTATAACAATAAATTAAAAAAAATATTTAAGTAATAAAATATTCAAAGGTGGGTGAATCGTCTTTGGTTTATATCTTTCAATTTTTATGTTGCCTAGTTATTATTTATTTTCTTTTTAGTATTTATTGGTGTTTCGGATATGGACCCAGTGTACCGCTCAAAAAAGACCTAAGAAAACAGGGACATTTATATGAAACATTAATCTTGATTTCAGAAAATTTATCTCTTTAAATTCTTTAATTGGTAATTATTTTAATAGTTTAACATTTTCAAGTACAGAGTAACATTTTTATATTCGGTGAAAACAATTAAATGAACAAAAAGAAACAAGTCAATTGACCGTAAAAATATTTTCCACCGTTTTTGTACAAGATAAAGCTGAGCATTTGACAGACCAAACTTTTCATAGTAAAACACAACTTGAGTCTCAAATAAACCTCAAAGTACGATAAACGATAAAGGCCCTTTTTAGGATCATACAAGTAATAATTACTCAAAATCTTAGAAGAAGTGGAACAACAAAGCCTAATATTAACAAGTGAACACTATGGAGCCTGATCGTTCTACATCTTATTGATCGTTTTTGATTGTTTTTTACCGTAACCATTTTCTAGTGTAACAAAAATTGAATTGACTGAACAAATATCATTTTGTTAACGAATACATTTCAGAAATTCTGAAGAAATTTCTTGATTTTTCAAAGGTTCCTTTGTCCATTATTTCATGAATTTGTGGAAGTCCAAGACGAAAGAGTATTTTGACTCTGATGATTTCTTTTATTAAATATCTGTCAAAGTTGTCTCTGGCCGTTGTATTTGAAGTTTCAAACCGCCTGGAATTCGGTCGTCTTTAGATGAGTCTAACTGATGATCTAAGAGTTGGTTGAAATAACTTTTTTGAGTAAGGCTTCATATTGTTCTGTTCTCAAATTAATTTTCATTTAACTGTTGTACTTATTGATTAATTTCTTTGATTCTATCGTTTGATATTTATTGATACTGATTTCAATAATTGATTTTAAATTAGTGTATTATCGATGCAATTTTATTGACATTGGTTCATTTCGAATATATACAAGTGCTGAAAGTGGTTATAAGCAACGGTTGATCTATTTGATTTCGAATAACAAAATCAGGGTTCAGTTTATTGTCGAACTGATTAGCTTTCTTTCATCACCAACACTGACCATTAGTGAGAGTAAAGAAAACGAGTCAAAATTTCAAATGCCTGACTCGTTTAGTTGAATATATTAACAAGTTTTTTTCTCCAAATAACTCAATGAATTTAACCATGCCATTTTAAGATATGAAGTTCCCACTGAACCAATTTTGTCATTATAATTAATAAAACGCTTTTTTATCAGTTTAATAAGAACCTTTTTTCTTTATTTTATGTTTATTTTAGTTCAATTTTATTAGTGTTTTTCACAAAAATCTTTGGTTTATCTTCTCAGTAAAATATTGTTGGATTCGCAAATTTACAATAAATACCCTGGGTAATAATCAGATTAGGCCGCAATAGGGTCTGAATGACATTATAATTTAAAAATAATAAATATGATCTCAGTTTACGCCAAGGCTACATTAGGGATTGCTTAAATATATGTAAAGGAAAAGAGGAATAATGGCAATTGGAAATAGGGTCCTCCTATCTTGTACAATCATCAAAGAAAGCGCTGCAACGAATTTGGTTTGGATAAATTTCGGGGCGCTATGTTATATTTCGAATAATTTGGGAATCATTGACCTATAGGCAAACCTGTGGGACCTGGAAGATGACCCAGGAACTCATTGTCGACCCTTGGTGAGTCGTCATTCTTGACTAATCTATTTTTTGTTGTCTCAGCTGCTTAAGTTTTTTTTCAAAATATTCGCTTGATTATTAAGTAATCAATTGAGTATTTGGTGCTCGTTATTTAATGTACATTTGATTATTGGAGCAAATATTGACTTCAACAAATACCCACGATATACCTTTGAGTGCTTCTGTGATTTTTGTAGTAAGTGGACGATGGTTCGATTCATTTGAATAAGGACACGTTAATAACATTATGTGAGAAGCTGGTAAACTGAGACCGACAGTTGGAAATATAACAATATTTTGAACTGTTTCTTTTTAATTGATTTTGAAGACCTGCTTTGGAGGGAAAATCTCGAGGTATTTTTTCAATTAAAAACTGGTTTTCCAATCTAATGTCGGTGCAAGGTAAATAAAACGCAAAACATTCCCACCAGTTCCGATCTGATACGGCTCGGACAGGGGACGTCGGAAAAGGTCCGATTTTTTAAAAAATGAAAAGAAAAAAGAAACAAATAATAAATTTTCCTCCGTAAACAAAAATATACGTTATCTTGAATTTTGGAAGAGAATGAAGAAAATAACTGATTTAAAAATAAAAGATTCTCATTGATCACTCGCGATTGTTAAAAATGGGATTCTCGTATGTCTGGTGGTGATTGCTGACAGGATCTGGGTTGTCCACTGAAGATATGATATAAAAAATAAAAAGTCAATAACATCTGGAAGACATTACCTTTCGGGAGTTTAATTAACCCTTTCTGTACCAGGTAATCATGGATTGTCTCATAGATAAATCGATATTGCCCCTACAACAAGAGATCATGAGAAACATTAATAAAACATGTTTGAGATCTTAATAGATTTTATTACTAAAATAGTAACAAGGTCATTTATTTTAAGTTCTTGAACATTCGTGACCACGAGTTGTGTGACAGCCTAATCTTAAAATAAGTGGTACAGCCAATAAGTATGTGAGATCTCGTGCTAAGGACAAGGAAGCTGCAACAGAAGAGAAAAGTATTTAAACTTTATAATTTTGAGAAAAAGAGCCATCAAGAAGTTCCATATTCAAAATGATGGATTATTGCGTGGAACTGTTAAGACACCTTACATGCAGTTCATATCTCGCGCCTTCTGACTTTTAAGTTTTTTATCTCAACATAAGAGGTCTTGAAAATGTGTTTTTATAGAGTCACAATACTTATTGAGCACATGACGTATGTGACTGTTAAAGTTAAACACTTTCAAAGTTAAAAAATGTCCCACAAGGCGACCACCAAAATGATGTCGACGAAGAAACCGATAGCAGCTCGATTTCAAAATTGCATCAACTTTTTGAGCAGCCTTGGTATGGACATAAAGTATAAGAAAGAAAGTAACCATGCCAAAAAATATTTGTGATATGTGTTCTCAATGCTTGTTGGAACATGAGCATGCAAAAAAAAGAAAACTGATTCGCAGCGAAGGCAGTACAAGACAACAGTTGATCAACAAACAGGAAACGATATCAATACATGAAGAACTTATACAAACTTCAGAGGCTAAAAGGTGTCGTGAAGGTGGTTATCTGTTGCTGTGAACAGTGTCAAAGAACCAAGATTGTGACTAAGGAGATGAAAGAGGAAACTGCTAAGCCCATTATGTGAGAGATGTTTGAGAAGATTTACATTGAAACCTGAGGCTCTTTAAGAGAAACTAGCAGGAGGAAGAAGTACATCATTGCAATAATAGATAAATTCAGCAAACACGTGTCGTTATCAGAAATATGTCGCCCGGATGAGACAGCGGTGAGGAACATTTCGGAGAACAAATAGATATTACGGTATTATTTTAAATGTTTTGTTTATATGCATTGATTGAAACGTCTTGCGAAAGTCCAAGAACAAGAAGTTGCGGCGACCGACAAAGACCATTCGCCCAGTCGATTTATACGCTTTTTTGACTGAAAATTACCCTAACTCAATATTTAGGTCTTTAAAAATGTTCCTAGACATTTCCCTCTCAATCTGTTTTTAATGACTTATTTTCCTTCGCGTTGTTTCTGTTAGATTGTTTCTTAAGGTACAACCCACCTCTCATTGTTCTTGGTTTCATGTGGACTATTCTAATTTTTTTTCTCCCCTAAATATTGATTAAAATCGAATCAAATAATTAGACGACACGGCTGAGTGATTTTGGCCTTGATTTTATGGCCGGTTTCATGGAGAGTCAATAAGAACAGACAAAAACCCATTTCTACCTACCTCCGTTTGGACCATTTGGCAGCGACAGTGTCTCAGTTTCAGCAAATTCTTGTAAATTTCCACCTTGTCAGTTTCTCTGGAGATTCTCGACAGGTGCTCATCTATCAGAATGAAAGTGCCCGTTCTTCCCACTCCGGCACTACAAGAAAAGAAAACATTATTCGATTTTTTCATTCCAAATTGCCTATTCCCTCATACCTGCAGTGTACGACAACGGCCTCGTTTCTCTTCTTTGCCTTTTGGTAGCACGCATAGAAACGCGTGAAGTCTGCGTACGTAGGACAACCATGATCGGGCCAGGTTTTCATGTGCAACTGGGTGACGTTCTTTTCTTTTCCGCTCTAAATCACAAAAGAACAGAGTGTGTGAAAAAAGTAAAGAGCCTTTTAGAAAAGGTTTCGAGAAATAGAGCTCACAAGAGACGTACCATGGTAATAAGGAACAGCCTTTCGTAAAAGACGGGATTCTCAAAAGACCCCTGCAACAAAACCTCGATCGATTCTCCATAACTCCTGGAACTCAACTTTTCGTTGGTCTCCATAGGCCAGTACTGAGAGCATTTCTCCCGCCCGTTTTCCTCGCATCTAAACAAAACAATAATATTAAGAACGATAGCAAGAAATGTACGATGGTCGTTCAATAACCAAATAACAAGTTAACACAAGCACAATTTATGTTTAAGCATCACTCCAACGTCTTAGGTTTGCTTTTTCCTTTTCAGTAAGATTGATTCCCGATTTCATTATTAACGAAAAACCCTTTTCTCAGCGATAACAAAACAAATATCAAACGAGGACAAGCCTGGAAAGTGGGAATAGCTGAAGTTGAAGAACAGATTTGTGACGAGGACATGATGAAATCATTTTCCACTTAGTATATCCAACAGGTTTACTTGAATCTTTTCATTCAAGCAGAAAAATAATTGATCTTAAAATCTTTTCCAACCGCTTTTAGTTTTTCAAGGTCAATGAGAGAAATCCCACCTCATGGTCACAAAACACCATTGGTCTTTTATCGGCTCATTCTTCAGATGGGTTGGGAGATTTTATCGATTGAAGTGAATCCGCTAGATCGCATTTCAACATTGTCAAGCTGGATAAACAAAGGGTTGGTCGGTCGAGATTTTGGCCAAGTTCTGGCAAACAGTTTCCCGATTCAAAAATCTTTATGTAATCTTCAAATATGGATTCCCCACCTGCAGACGCAACTTTTACTTTCGGTAACCATTTATGTCCATTTTATGCTGTTCTCTTTATCAAAGAGAACAACTTTTTTTTCCGAAGTGTTTCTTGGATTTTTGAACTGTTTGAGACATTTCCGCAACCAGTTTTTTTATTTCAGGATAAAATCTTTTTGTCACTTAAGTCCTTATATCAATTTTTACTGTTAACAAAATCACTTTCATCCTTTACACTGAAAAAGGTTTGATAACTTCCAATAATTTATTCCAGCGCGGCATTCCAAAAGAAAGTCTTCCTTAAACCCCTCAAGTTTCTTTGGGAACAATTTTTTGATGTTTTAACTCCAGATTACCACAAGGCAATTTTATTAACGATATTATAAAAGTGACATTAACAATTACTATGAACCACGATAACACCAATCGCTTTCAAGGTCATTATTTTTATCATTCATTCTTATCCGGCCACCACTCAAAATGTTTGAAACAAATTTCATTATTCAATCATGAGATGTTTATCTCTAATTATGGAAAATTTATTGATTTAATTTCATTATAAAATGCAATTATTTAATTATTGATTTAATTAAAATTCGATATATAATTTTATTAAAAATGAAACATTAAGCAATATTTTTTCAATTAATTATAATTAATTTTATTATTAAAATTAAAATTAATATTTGGAAATATAAAATTCCCATAGTCCGAAAAAATTTTGATAAAGAGTGCTGAAACAATGAAAAATTTGGACCCATTTCACTTTCTCTGTGACCATATTACAAGATAGTAGTAAAATAGAAAAAAGAAGAAGCAAAAGAACCAACTTGGTCAGATTAACAATGACACAGATGTTATTTTCAAAAACCATTCTCCAGAAGTCTCCAATGGTCGATGTTTTGCTTTCGTTGGAGTCACCGAGAGGACCTTGGGTGGCGATGTAGACTTCGGTGCAGTCACATTGTCTCTCCAAATCTATGCCCCAGTGCCGAGGACAGATTCTACTGGCATTGATATAGTCGTCCTGACAGAGCAGCTTGATTCGGTTGTGCTTATCTAATGATGACAAACAAGAAGTGTTGAGGAACGTAAACATGTGAAGCATAAACACCGTCTTACATGGCCTGATAACATCATATCGGTTCTTTATCGTGTTGCCATCGATGAAGATTAAACGCTTCTGAAGCTCCAGCTGCTTCGATTTGTCCTTGATGTCCTGACCAAAGCGATTAATAATAAGACTGGTTTTAGGAAACAGAAAATTATCAAGAAATTATCTTTCTCCGATTCGTAGTCAAACTTCGTTTAGACTCACTTCCGCAAATCAACAAACTTACCTGGAAGTCATCAATCATTTGACCACAGGAATCCTTTTTCATCCATTCGAAATTGGCGTGGAATTCGTACACAAACGGTGACTTGTGGTCAATCAACTGCGAACTGGAAGAGCGGAAAAGTTTTTTTTAAATATAAAGGTTTGTCAAGAGTCTTACCTTGAGCTACTGACGTCGTTGAATGGAGACCTAAATTGAAACCATTTAAAAGATTCAGAATTAAAAAAAGACAAGGTGTTCGCTCTAATTATTAGAATCATGTCAGGAATAGAAGGTCGCTTGAAATGGAGGGTATGGAGAAGAGCTCACTGGGGTAGCCTAGCACTCTAATTCAACTTACCTATTAAAGACCATGACGCTCTATCGATGGTGCAGGAAAGGCTCACTTAATTTATTGAATTTGGATCATTGATTGAATCCCGAAACACTTATTAAATTTAATAAGCTCAAATTTGTTAATGGTGACTTTCCAAAATTAAAGCAAAGTTCACTTTGGATTCCTGTTGAAAGGCACACAAAACTTCCGTAACGCATCTTAGAAGGGTGGGTCGAGAGGTTTTTTCAAAAAAAAGTTTTCGTTGTATAACTAGAAAATTTTGACATTCCTAATTTGTTACTGTCGCCATTCGACGACTTGACCCTCCTTCGCCAAACCGACATTTATCCTGCTATTTCAAAGAGTCCACCCTTCCTCTGACGTTCTTTTAGGTCTCTCGGAAATTTATTAGTGTTTTACAAGTGAAAATTAAAACAATCGATTTATTTGATTTTGATTGGTCTAAAATATGATTTATTAATTTTACAGTTCTACGGCGACGGGAGTCAGATAAAAGCCTCACATTGTTTCGTGACATGTTTACAGATTTTTCTAATGCTACAACATAAGGTAAGACAATTTTTATAAAATTGTTCTAAAAATATTTATTTTTAAAAATTCATGATTTTTTTTGAAAAATCGTTTTAATATGAGACAGTATAAAATATAAAATTGTAAAAAAAAATTAATTAAAAAATTTCCTTTTTTAAAAAAGTTAAACTGAAATATTTTTTAAAAAACTGAAAAAAAGAATTAATATAAATTTTTAAAAATCAAAAATTTAAATATATAAAAGAAAAAATAATATAAAAAATTATATTAAAAAAAATAAAATATTTTATTAAATTTTTTATTTTATTTAAATTTAAAACAGGAACAAAATAAAATAATAATTTATCAGATGACGTAAAAATAAAAAAAATAAAAATATATTAAAAATAAAATAAAAAATAAATCGTTTAAAATATTATTATTATTATGTAGAAAATATTTTATGAAATCTTTAAATTTGAAATGAGACAAAAATTGAATAAAAAAACTTTATTAATAAAAATATTTCATTTTCATAACTGGAAAAAAAATCTTTTAATGTTAAAATATAAAAAAATAATAAAAAATTTTTAAAATATTTTGCACTGTGAAAACAAAAAAATTACAAAAATAAATAATTAAAAAAATATTTTTAAAAAGAAATTTTTTTTGTGATAAAAAATTCAAAATATCTCGGTGAAATAACCGAAAAATTAAAAATAATATTAAATGTGAGAATTTAGGTTCAATGGGTTTTCTAGGGTACTCAGTGTTTTATCGTTTTTGAAAATTCCCTCTATTTTATACGGCGATTTATTATTCCACAAAAATCAATTCTTTTTCAGACCAATGTTGAAATAATCAATAAATCCTTCAACATAAATGTGCCACACAAAGGATGAATAGGTCACGTCTTTTGCACAGTAATGCTGAGGGAAGCGTTGATCATGATCACTTGCATAGGCCGCATAAAATGACACAAGTTGAGGACAAATCACTCACCGGGGAAGCCACTCATTTATCAATGGCTCAACTGACAAACGGTCTTGGGAACTTTTGTTACAAAAAGAGATCAAAAGGTGGACCATTTATTAAAAGCTTACGAAATAATTAATAAGACTTACCCGAAGACTGGAACGCTGAAATGAAAAATAATAAAATTAAAATGATAATAATAATAATTTTCATTAACGCTAATTTGTAAAAAATATTAGTCAGGATTTCTAAGGATGACTTGAAAGGTCATGGTATATGGTGATGGTCTTTTTGAGAAACTCAGAATACGGTGTATCGTTTCCAGACCACCTTCGGAAATGTTACAACGTTCTCTCAATCATCCATTCTCCGAAGTGTCTCATATAATGAAATCGGACGGAATTTCGGGTGGAGAAATAGCTGAACAATTATTGTTTTCCTCACTGAAAAGTGGAGAACTCTGAGCTAGCGTAGCTCTCTAATGACCACGAAATCACATTACAAACCTTTTTATATTTTTCAATGTGTCCATTGATCATAATGACATTAAAAAAATGTTATCTCTTTAAATCAAGGGTCAGATTGATTTTATTTGTTTGGGGAAATGTGAGAAAGAAAAAGAAAACAAAGAACAGAAAACGTTTAAAATAGTGGGGATACATCGAAGACCGAGTGCAAAAAGGAAAGTCGTGCACCGCCAATACCCCACACGACAAAAAAATCCTCAGGGATCGTTTTAAGAGCAATTTTTGAATATCGCGCGGCTGATCAGACCATGGGAAATTTTAATGTTAAATTCATATTCATCTTTGAGTGTCGCGGTCTTAGTATTACTATTGCAATATTTACAGTAATTATTATTACTTGATTATCAATTACGAATTCAACGTTCTTTCTCACATTAGGGGGACCGGAAAGTGATGTTGTTTTTTAAAAAAAATGCAAAAAAATAAAATTCGAATCATTTTTATTTTTAATCCAAGACATAATCACCCCCCCTCCCGCCCTTCCCAAATTGTCAATAACCTTCTACCATATGCCATGCAAATTTTCAAACCCGGATCGATCAAAATAAATTGGGTTCCGAGCGAAATATTTTGATAGGAAATTTTGGGATTTTTTTTTTTTTTGGATTTGCTTTTTTGCGGATTAGTAATGTTTACGAATGAAGAAATTTAACGACACGAGTTTTATGGAATTCGAAAAAGTCAGAACGAGACAGTGATTCTTCAGAGAGAGAGAGAGAGAGAGAGAGAGAGAGAGAGAACAAAAGAGAGTAAGAGTAGTAAATCGTCACAAAATTATAAGGAACCATTTCGTCTTAATAACTCCTGGGGCATAAATTATTTCAGAAAATCGGTAAGGAGATGATGAGGACAATCCCTTACATTGACAAATCATGATCACTCGTATAGACTGAATAAAACAGGGAAGTTGGGCAGAAATGGCACACCAATCTACTTTTAGGGAAAAGGATAAAACTCACTCTTCTGAAACACTTCTTCTCATTATTGAATCCCGCCTGGAAAAGAGCAGTGGAATGAAATGGAACAATCAAGAAATGAAACGTCTTACGAATTGCGCTTGTATCTGAAGTAGAAATAAAGGCTGACGCCTAAACAGATCAGCGAAAAGGGAACCAGGCATCCGATGACAACTGAAGAAAGAGAAATACGGTGAGCTGGGATCCAGAAACGAGAACTGGATTTAGTTGATAAGAAACTTACTGGGGATAGTCGGGTTTGCCGGGACGCGTTGTGGAATGTTGCCAAACGTTACGAACCCTGAAAGTGTGTATGTTCGAAAACCGATTCTAGGCTTCAAATAAGATCTTCATGTAAACAATATTGACTTACATGTAAGACGTTCCTGAGGATAACTGTCCGTTGCAACTGACACCCTTTTGTGTACACCTGTCACTAAGACCTATAATGAAAGGAGCATTCTCCCATATCATTTGCGGTGAAGATGACCTCTTCTGACGAATTTTCTCCTTGGGATATGGCAGCAAAATCTCATAGGCACAGGTATTGTCTTTTGGACAATCGGCATAAGACTAAAGAGAAAAACTTGCGTACATTTTCCAGACAATACTTTACCTTGTTAAACATTCCTTGGAAATCCGACGTAGAATTGACCATGTCCGAGTTCCGATGACCGATGACAAGACAGAATTTTGTTATGTTTCCATACTGGGTTGTGAAATGACTGTACGGGAGTATGATGGGTAGCTGAGTCCATTGGTCATACGACTTCTCCGTCGAACTGTACATCACCCCGCCAATCTTTTCTTCGTCTATGACGTACGGTTTCCCTGTAAGTCGAACGGAATAAGACAAGCCAGTGAGACAACGAGAGATACTTACAAAAGGAAACTATCGTCAAATTGAAAGAAGAGACGTCTCCAAATCCCACTTTTGTTGATGCACTGATCTAGTAAAAAAAATAGAATAACTTTTCCATTCCTGTTCACAGAGAAAAATAGAGGGGTCATTGTTATGTTGGAGAAAGCTGTTCAGCATCACTTGGGAAATAAAGCTTTTGAAGAAACTTCAATGAATTATCATTTAGGAAGAACGAATCAAGATACACTTCTCTCTACACTTCCAATATTATGATCAAGATCGAAGATCATATTCCCACAATCAATTACTTTTTCTCCCTACCTTTCCCTTTACGACACTCTAAGAACAGTTTCCGGGATTCCATTCGATAAACTTTTAATTTATTTCCACAATTCATTAATATTTTATGATAATAATAAAAATAATAACTTATTAATATTATTATCATTTTACATAATAATATTATTTTAAAAACTTAATTTTTTATAGAGTAACCGCGCGATATAAGCAATAAAATGAACCAAATAAATTTCTTATATCGAATTTTTATTTTTGAATAAAAAGAACACGTATAAAACTAGCAATTAATATAATATTATTTCACTGCAGCCTTCTCTCAAATTCTACACAATAAAAGTATTTCATTGATCGAGATATTATTATTTTCATCCCATTCTATAACAGTATTGAATGAGTTAATAACATTGTGTTTTTCTTTATGTCATCACCCATCTCGTTTAATTCTTCGTCAGTTTATGTGATTGATTTCATTGGTTGTATCATGACACCCTTCAACCCAGTCTAAGATTTCATTCCCTGTAATTACACTTTCTCCGAAAATGTACTGGTATTATATTTTATTGCTTTTGGCGAGCTTAGCTTTGCTTATTAGAACATGCTTATATCGAAAATTGCTTATATCAAGCGGTTACAGTATTTAAAATGGCAACTACATGGGTTTTTGAATTCATAAAGATTGCTCTTAGGTGTATCTTATCGACATTTGAATGTCTTATTAAAAGGTTGCAATATTTAAACAGACGCTATACTTTTATTGAAATAAACTTATTTAAAATACTTCTTATTTAATTTAATAAAACTCATTTCGGCTTTATTTGAATTAGACGCAACTTAATAGTAATATTCTGGCAATAAGTATTTATTATTATTAATAATAATTTTAACAGTAATGTTATTAATGTTATAATAATAATAATAATAATAATAATAATAATAATAATAATAATAAT
>JBBMKC010026130.1:0-18534 GCA_037834085.1 Bipalium vagum | reverse complement strand
TGTGATTTTTGTTTTTGTACTTATAAAAATGTTTTAATAAATAATTCAACTTGTGCCTTATTTTTAACATATTTTTTTAAAAAATTGCTAATATTTTGGACGGCACTGTATGTGATAAATTGAAACTTACCAGTCCATTTCTGCTCAATCGACCAGGCGTTACTCTTCAACAAGATAATGCAAAACCGCACACATCAAAAATGAACAGGGAGAAACTAAAAGAGTTTGGCTGAAAACTTCGTCCTCACTCACCATTTAGTCCAGGTTTGGCTCCAACAGATTATTATTTTCCGTTCATTACACCACTTCTTACAGGGAAAAGAATTCAACAGCAAATGTGCTGTTGAAATTGCCAAAGGAACAGAAGTTATTCAAGCTTGCTATTGAACTTTTGCCTGAACGTTGGACAAAGATAATTGATAACAATGGGCATTATATTATCGAAAAAAATATTATTGTTTTTATAAAAAATTTTTTGTTCTATACATCTTTTAAAATATGCGAATAACAACCAGAAGATCGTTTTAGGTAAGATACAGATAAAAATCTACAAGTGTAGTAGAATTATTCAATTCACTTTAATAACAGACATAATTCCGTATCTCATTGGTGGGAAGACATGTAATGTCTGTCTGGATAACAATTAAGGTAGTCGAAGAAAAGGACTGAAGAATGTACGTAGTATTAAAGTTTGGACGTAAAATTGATGATAATGAAAGACCACAGAGTGCTTTAGAAATTCTACTGACTAAACAAGACGACAAATCGCAAAAGATTATACGGCAATATTTCACAAACTATTTTTGAGTTTGTCATTCATAATTTTTACATTTCCGTTTGGTTGATAAAAGAGCTCAAATGTACAATTTTTCTAGAAACAGAAATACTATTTTGTTTAATAATAATAATAATAATAATAATAATAATAATAATAATAATAATAATTTGTTTAATTTTATTTCAGTGAATTATCAGGGTTGAAAACTTTAAGGATACTAAGAATTCTAAAGACTCTAAGAACAATTGAAAAGGCAAAAGAATTAAAGGTTTATATTTTAATTTCGATTTATGGTTATTGTATAGTTTAGATTCATTAATTTATAAGTTATTTATATATATTTTTATTATTATTCACGAGACACCATTAAAGTCATCCACAATATGGTGAGGCTTATAATATAAACAGGTGATAGATCTGTAATTTATCCAAGGTAGACCCCTTGTACTTTTAAAATATGAAACATTAATAATGTTGAAAATGTTTTTCAGTTTGGTATAATTCTTCATTAAATTATTAAAAATGTCCATGGTTTCAGTGAAACTTTTCAGTAAGATTTTACTGAGTTTTCTTTTCTTTTATTAATTAATTACTTTTGTTGAGAATGTAATTTTGCAAATAATCAATTTTTAATTTCTTAAATAAATAAAAAGGAAGACTAAACTTACCGGATTATTAAACTTTAATGATTTTGAACTATTTTTATGAGAAAATTAACCAAGTTACATTATTTTTAACTGTTAATTGAACCATACTCTGAAAATTATTAGTATATTTGAAAGGTCTTTGGTATAAGTAAGAAGACAAAAAGTTTATTGAAATTTTTTACAAAATCTTTAAACGTAATCTCATAAAACTGCAATACACCGTCTAATCCGATTTTGAAATTTCCCAAAGACTGTGCTCCAGTCATCAGAAAGAATGTTGTCAAAGAAAGAAAACAGCTGTTTCTAACTTTTTTCTGTCACAAATTTTTGACCCCTTAAAATGTTCATTCAGATATTTGAGCCAACAGTCACAGGGAGATAAGTTCTGAGTGCAAGGAGAGTGTTGAAGAAACTGGAATCCCATACCATTCAAGTATTCAGTCGTTATTGAAGATTTATGAGGACGGGCATTATCATGGTGCAGAATTATCCTATTTACATCACACTTTTGGCGTCTGTCAGAAACTACTGCAAAAGCTATAGTCAAACAGATATTTGTATGTCATTCCTTCGTGATCTTCTTTTACTTTCCGAACTTGATAACAATTCCTGTCGAACGAAAGAATATAGCATACATTATCGTCTTTATGTGAATACCTGCTTTTAGCTCTTTTTGGATTAAGCCACTTTCAAGAACCCGCCATTTTGCCTCACACAATGATAAATTTTCATAAAATTTTACCAAAATCTGATTTCGATTAATAATACTGGGACCTCCCAATTTAAAATTATCAAGTTTCTCCTGATACATTTTCAACTGGATCTTCATGTACATTCAACACTAAAAATCAGCAACATTTTTCTGGTTTTAATGACACAAGATCACTTCAATGAGTTTTTATTTAAGTAATTTCTTCAGGATAAAAAAATAAAAATAAACGAGTGAACTTTATCAGTATGATATTTTATTTAATGGTCTATTTCTAGACGTAAGAAACTATTTTATTCAGAATATAATCAATTCCTTGATAATAGCAGTGGGGAAGATTTGGAGAATCATGCTTGTGATGCTTCTGTTGACATTTATGTTTTCAGTAATCGGAATCAATTTATTCGGTGGAAAGTTGCATTACTGTTCTGATGAATCTCGAATGACAAAAGAGGATTGCATGTTAAATTCTTATCGACTTTTTTTCTTGATAAATTTATGTCTTTTAGGGGCACCTACATCTCTTATTCTTTTGATGGGTTATATGTCGCAAGAGTGAAAAACAGAACTTGGCATAATTACGATTTAAATTTTGATAATATTTTTCGCTCCATGTTAACTTTGTTTGTGATCACTACTTATGCCGGATATCCGGAGTATGATAAATGTTCACAAAAGAATATTTGTTTAAATTACTTTTTAGGTTATTATACAGAACCATTGATGCTACAAGTCCCAATTATGGGCCATATTTCAATAATAATCGCACAATGTTTTTGTTCTACTTAGTTTTCTTCATCATTATAAAGTTCTTCATGTTAAACATATTTATAGGATATGTCATTCTATCCTATCAAAAATCTCGAGAGTCTCAGAACAAAAGCGACGAATTGGATAAAAATGAAGTAAGCTGTGATAGAGATAATTTATAAAATTAACGAATAGCAAAAAAATCTTCGTTATTTGGTTATTAATAAATGGTTCTTTTGACCAAACTGTTTTTTTTTATAGATAAAACTATTACCCGTGCTATCATTGCGGTTGTTGTCTTTTGTGTTTTCTTATTCTATGTTTAAATAAATGATTTCGTTATCATTCTCTGAATCGTTAGTTGATGATTCATAATTGATATCTTTACATTCTTCGTTGCTGGACTCATCGAAGAATTCTGCATTTTTTGATTTTGAAAGTTTTTGAATTTCTATAAAAATACTTAAGTTAAACAAACGCTTATTATCAAACTATGAAAAATCTGTAAACATTTCAAATATTATATGGGGCCTCAGAAGTCCCTGTGGTACGCTTAGAGTTAATATAGGTTTATTGGTGAATTTAATATTAAATTTTAATAAGAAATATTGTCTGACTTACACCAATTAAAAAGTTAATTATTAAATATCTCATTTTCGTAATTAATAAGAAAGAGAAAAAAGTAAGTAATACATTCTATAGGAAGTAAAAAACAGTAAAATTAGTTATTGTTAGAAATGGTTCTGAAGCTATCATTTTTGAAGCAAGATTGTACGGTGGCTTACAGGTTTTATAGTAGAAAAAGGTTTTATTTTAATTTCCCAGTAAAAATCCCTAAAAAGCAATCTTTTAAATTTTTTCCAGAAATTATGGAAGGAAAAGTATTTTAATTAGAATTTTAAGCTACTTTAAAGAAAAATGAATTGTTTTTAATAATCATTCACATTTAATATTTAAGCCAAGTTTTGATGAAAGAAATCGTTTCAGAAACAATGCATCTCTTTTGTACTACAAGCCCGACCAATTCGTCGATATATTCCGACTGGTCGCATAAGATATCGAATCTGGAAAATTGTGGATTCGAAAATCTTTGAGAACTTCATCTTTTCAGTAATAATATTGAATACAATTTCCATGACCGCAGTGGTTTGTACTTATTGTTATGTTTTTCTAGTAAGCCGAAAGTTGTTTTTAGAATGATTTGAGTTCCATCACCCAAAATAACATTTTAATGGTTTTGAATTATATTTTTGTTCTTTTATTTACATTTGATGCCATTCTGAAAATAATTGCCTTCAAAGTCAGAGTAAATATCAGTTTTCATTAAAAATATGTTAAAAAATTAAAATTTCAGAATTATTTTAATGATCCTATGAACATTTTTGATTGTATCGTTATCATTGGCAGCTATGTGGACATGATCTTCTTACAAATAAATGTAAGTACTATCTTCTCCTATTAACAATGAAAAACTTTTAGTTTGGTTTTTGACCAGAATCACCGACATTGTATAATCTTAATTTTATTAATATTTACATTAAAATCAATAATTAAACAATTACATTTTATACGTCAATTCAATCGATAAATTTCTGTTATCCGCCTATTTATTATTGAAAGAAAACATACGTTTTACGTTTGAGAAGTTATTGATGTAAAATATATGACAAAGAATATTTTTCTAAGTCCATTACGACACGGGCCAATTTTCCTTTATGATAACGTAAGACCTCATATTTCTAAAATGACTGTACAAAAATTACATGACTTGTAGTACGAGGTTTTACCTCATCCACCTTATACTCTAGACCTGTCACCAGCAAATTATGATCGGTTCAAGGACATGAATGATATCTTCTCAATAAAACCTTGCGCGACCAAGATTCTATTCAAAAGAACATAGACCAGTTTTTTGAACCCAGAACTACGGAATTTAATCAAATTTGAATAATTAAACTTTATATCGTTGGCAAGAGTGTTTAAACAGTAATGGTAAATATTTTAATTAATAGATTTTATTTACCAGTTTTTATGACTTGTTTTATTTACTGTTTAAATACGACATATCATACTGAACAAAATTATATATATATATATATATATATATACAGTGCAACTTCTGTTTTGGACCAATTTCTGAAATGGACCACTTCTATAATCAAACCAAACTCCATATTTGGAACAATTATTTGTACTTATCATATTTCTCGATATTTTCATATAAAAAATAAAATTCTTGGTCCCAAAATTCAATAATTTGTTTTAATAATATTTTGGTATATAACATTTTCAAAATCAGGAATGAATAAGAAATTATCTTATCAAGATAAATATAATATTACCAAGCAACTTCGCAATAAAGAATCTTCCCAGCAAATGCTATGCAAGAAATATAAAACTAGCAAGTCAACAATTCAAAGAATTTATACTGAAATCGAAATAAATCCTTTAGAAAATTCAGGAACAGGCTTTGACAGTACTATTTTAGAGATGTTTCAAAGGTTACGTGAGAGAAACTTCCCGATAAATGGTCCGACATTAAAAAGAATTGCTTAATATGTAGCAAAAAAAACAAATAGAATTGATTTCAAAGCATCGACATGTTGGTTGGATAAATTTAAGAGGCGGCATAAAATCAGTTGGAAAGTTTTATCCGGAGAAATGAAATCAG
The DNA here is from genome assembly GCA_037834085.1 of Bipalium vagum. Lineage (NCBI taxonomy): Eukaryota > Metazoa > Platyhelminthes > Tricladida > Geoplanidae > Bipalium > Bipalium vagum. Next base: position 12,979 of record JBBMKC010026130.1, on the reverse strand, counting down.
TTGATCACTCTCAAACTGAAAACTTCCGAAATATAATGAAAGAAAAAGTTAGTCAATATACAGCTGATAATGTATATAACTGCGACAAAATCGCTTTATACTACAGATCAATCAGCAGCAGAAGTTTCGTATTACCACATGAAGAAAGTAAAGGCATTAAAATAAAAAAGACAGGTTAACCCTGCTATTATATAGGAAAGCATGCTAAACCTCGATGTTTTAAGAATGTCAACGTGTCAGATCTAAATGTGAAATACACTCACAATAAAAATGGGTGGATGATGCGTCAAATCTTTCAAGAATGGCTTTCAGATTTTAATAATTAAAAATTTCGTTAATAATTAGCACATATAATAACAAATTTTAGTTTCACTGAAACTCTTCTCATCTGAAATTTGGCCAAGGAATTTAATTTTAAAATTCGTTTTGGGTCATATATACCCGAGGAGAACAACAGGGTTAAAATAGTTATAAATACTTCAATTAAATGGTTTTATTATCAAGCAAAATTTCTAAATAATCAAGTAATACAGATTATAGAACTCACTTTTTGTGTTCAAATAATATAAATAAATAAAATTTTCAGTCAAAAATAATATTTTAATCTACTTTTTTCAAATCTCAGATTGCTCCAGAAACTGCTAATATAAATATATTTCGGTTGCTTCGAGTTTTCCGACTTGTAAAATTGCTGATGAAGTTTAAATCATTTCAAAAACTTTTGTGGACCTTTATGAAATCATTTAAAGTAAAACATATTTTATATTTTATTAATCATTACTTATTATTTCTAGACCATGCCTTGGTTGATATTTTTTGTTTTTATGATCTTTTTCGCATTTGCAATTATAGGAGTAGAGTTCTTTGCAAAAATTGGCTTAGATAATCCCAACAGTGCTATTACCATTAATAACAATTTCCAAAATGTATTTAATTCTTTCTTAGTTCTTTTAAGGTAACGTTCATCTTTTATTTTCATAAAATGACCCTATATTATGTATTCCTTTTTAATTATTGCTTTTACCAAAACTACCTATTTATTTTTATAAAATTTGCTAAGCTCTTCAGATCTTCAATTTCTCAAACTTTAAAAATTGAGAATAAAATCACATTGATTAGGATACTTTGAAGAAAATTTGCTTAAGGGATGTGGAAAAAAAATTTATAAAAAATATCATTCAATATATGATTTAATTATCTTCATTCATTTCAAATAATATTACGTTATATTAAAATCGAGCTTTAAAATAATGTATAACACTTAACAAAACAAAATGTAATTTACTTTAAATATTAATATAAAATTAGAAACTAATTATGCACAAGGACTTTCCGAAAAACCTAGTATTCTTAAAAAAATAATGAAGGTATAAGCCATGAAATCTTATATTTCATAGATAATTCTATTTTGTATTCATAAATATTCTTCTTTCATTAATAATCTTTTCTATAATAAAAGACCTCCGAAAACCTCTTACATAATTTTTTATCAATATACAAATAGTACTCTTAATTCATGTTCCAAGCTCCCATAGACTTTAGCGAGAGTTTTCGGATCAACGATTGGAAGGAACTAGTGTGGTGAACCAGATGATCAGTTTCAAACCTTTGATGTATTTCCGATTTCTTGGAATCTGATTAGAAATATTATATATAGGCATATGATAACTTTAAATGCAACAATGTTTAACTACGCTCATTGGTTGTATATTTTTTTTCATTTCACTTTGTCAAAAAATTTTATAATTATGTAAATTAAAACGGGGTATCTTTTTAGATTTAGTGATATTATTTAATTTATAATAATTACTTTTTAAATATTTCAGGTGTGCAACTGGTGGAAAATGGCACGAAATCATGATCAGCTGTTATGATCCAGGTGAAGTGATTTAACAATAAATAATCAAAACATCTAAAAATTTTATAGATTTATCTAAATGTAATAACAGCTCTGCGAGTTGTGGGAGTTTCTTTTCATATTTTTATTTTCCTTCATTCATGATAATTAGTTCTTATTTGGTAAGTTTTTCATTTAATTGAAAAATATTTATTTAGTTATTTTAAATCTGATATTTTAGAAGATAGTCAATGTTAACCTTTAATTTATATCATGTTACATTTAAAATTCTACGGTTTGTTTAAGTTCATTAAATCATTTTAAATAATTTAGGTTAATATTTTTATTTCAAAATAGATATTCTGTTATCAAATTATATCAAATTTTACATATTTCATCATTTATAACTCTCATATCCAATTTTCTGAAGGTGTTATTGGTAATCCTGTAGTTTAGGTCTCTAACTTTTATAAAAAAATTAATTTTTAAAACGTTTTCAACTACTTATAATTGTAAGTAGTGCTGTATTATTATAAGTAGTTGAAAACTTTTTAAAAATTAAATTTTTTTATGAAAGTTAGGGACTTAAACTACAGGATTCCGTGTTATTTTTATAAATGTACACTTTAGAATGTCAAAATTAATTCTAATTAAATTAATTTTTTGAATTATTAGGATCATGTTTTTTCTCAAAACTGCATATTGAAGATGATCTAAAAAATATTTCAAAATGTTGTCTGTTAATATTTATATTAACCAAGCCGTTATATAAGTTTTCCTCACTAGGTTTGGTTATGTCAATACTTTTATTAACAATAACTGGACAATAATCTTTATTTTTCCACAATCACAAAATTACAGAATTAATTTGTAAAAGGTTTTGAACTGCAACACAATCAATAAGCAAAAGACAAAAAGAAAATCGTTTTTTCCTTTCATGGTGACATCAGATGAAATTTGAATTTATTTTCGAAGCAGATTTCAAAGTCACAGTGCTTTAAGAAGAAAATAACGCTCTGAGTTTGGTGAGATAAAGAAGGGTGTGGTGTATTATGAACTTTTAAATCCAGGTGAAATCGTTAATTCAGATAGTTGAAAACCCGTTTTATTTTATTTTTTTACATTGTAAATTTTTAGTTTTATCAAATAAAACATGTTTACGTACAAAGTTATCATTTTCTAATCATAATTCTAAAATTTTAAAATAAATGTATATTGTGTATAATCTTTAGAAACTCATTGCTTGTTGCTAACCTGATCCTTTTAAAATAAATCATATTGCCAATAATTTTATGGAAAAATAGTTTTTTTTATATTTCAGATTTTGCAACTTTTCTTGGCGATAATAATTGATAATTTTGACTTTTTAATAAAAGATCATTCTTTACTGAATCCCCATAATTTGATTGAGTTCATTGAACATTGGTCAGGATATGACTTTGAAGGAAGGTTTAAAGACTCTATTTCTTAACTCTTAATATTTATTTATTTAAACACAAGGGGTCGCATAAAGCCACTGGATGCTGTTAATTTGTTGTTAAAAATTGATCCACCTTTGGGATTTGGTAAAATGTGTCCTCATGATAGATGCATGAACGTAAGAATATTCTAATATTATTGTGTCCCTTAAAAATGATCTTTATTGATGAATATTATCAAAAATATTTTCGACACTTTATTGACATTTAATTTAATTAAAGGTGTATTTGAAAATGCATTGTATTTTTTTATAATAATATTATTATGGTAATATATAATATACTGTATATTTTTCTTTATTTCCAAAATTAAAATAAAAATATAATAATTTTATAAAAAAATATTTATATGAATTATATAAATATTTTTTATAATATTGAAAATGTTAATGTACTTTTTTTTTCTTCTAAGATTAATAAAGAATTTTATTTATATTGGTGTTCAAAAATGCCTTGTCATCTACGATGGTTGGGTTGAAAGTTCTCGGCCTAATAAAGAAAGAACAATTTTTTGACAAAATTTTTATTTATTTTACTACATAGTCTCCTTGAAATACAATGTATTACTTCCAATGATATTCAAGTTTTTTTAATCCCATCAGCATATTATGAATTATCAAGAGCCTTAAAATATGCATTCATTTTCTATTGAATTACCTGATTTGAGCTGAATTATTTTCCGAAAGCCTTTTTTTTTCAAGTTTAGAAAACAGAAGAAATATCTCGGTGTTAAATCCGGAGAGTATGGTGAATGAAGAAGCAATTCAAATAATACTTCATACAGGTTTCCATGTGAAACTGTTGAAGAATGAACTGATGTATTGTCATGATGTAAAAGTGCTTTTTTCTTTTCTATATGCGGACGTTTATTCTGGATATTGTCATTCAACTTGCTCGATAATGATACATAATATATAATCCAGTAATTGTTTTTCCTTTTTCCAGATAATCAATCAATATCATGCTATTTGCGTCCCGAAAAACGTTGTCATATTTTTTCTGTTGATGGAAAACCTTTTGTCTTCTTTGGTGCACTGGAACGTCCTTCTACCCATTGCTTTCACTGCTGATTTGTTTCAAGGGTGTAATGATGTACCCGTGTTTTTTCAACAGTAAAGAATCGCCTAAGGAATTCAACTGAATTAAGCTGCAGTATCGAAAAGTATTTTTTTGATAGATTTATAGAGGCTTTTGATCAATTGTCAACACACGCGCACCAATCTTTGCGATTTCAGCAAATTTATCAACTTATATAGGACTATCATCCGAAACTATTCTTTGAAGTTTTTCAAAACTTTATCATTTGTTGTTGAACATGGTCTTCCCGAACATTCATCATCTTCAATTCATGCGTTAACACGCTTAAATTCAACTACCTATTTTTTGATTTTTGAAAATGATGTATTTCATTTTTGGTTGGACTTAATCCGTACAAAATGAAATACGTAATTACAACACCTTGTTCTATTTTATCAGTTTTTTGAAAAAATACGATAACTGTTCAACTCAAACAACTGTTACAAAAGAATTATGAAATTAAATTAAAAAGACTTGCATCTTTCAAAAATAATATCTATTTTATTTAATTTGTGTTCCTTTCTTGTTAGGTCAAGAACTCTTCACCCCACCCTTGTAATTTATGACTTTCAAAAATAGGGCTATTTTAAACCTTTATTTTCAGAAATTAATGCATATGGATATGCCATTAGAACCAGATGGAACCATTCTTTTTCGTACAATGTTATTTAGCCTGATTAGAAGAAATTTACGATTTAAGTTACCATTTGGAGGTAGTCTAATATTATTTATTTATTTCATTCTTTTTAATTTTGCATAAAAGTATGATTAAAGTAATATTAATACATTTAAGTATTATACACAATATCCCATTGGAAGAGCGAAAGGAGTGAAATAAAGAGAAATAGTAAAATATGAACATTTATTTAAGTACAGCTATCCAAAAACATTCCTTGAAATTCAATACAGCTTTGGAAACTGTTACAAAATTTTTCAAACAAAGAAATTCCCTGAAATATTTCAGAAAAATCAATCAATCCTGATTTTAACCAGGAATTTGTTTCTTAAGTCTTGGCAATAGCGAAAATCACATTGTCCCAAATTAGCTGAATATTGGGGAAATATTTTTCAACCAAAATTTCACTCAATTATTTTCATTTGTTTGAGATAACATTGTTATATAAGATCGACCTTGACAATTACTTAAACTTATCGTTGTGATTAATCGTTCAATAAATTCTAGATTCGAAGAAAGTATTTGCGATGTATTTATTCGACTATGAAAGAATTGTATTTTCAGTCTTTAATTATTTGAAGAAAAATATTTTATGACACTATCTTTAAATGATTTCGCTTTGTCAATAGTTACAATGTTCTCAATGTATTTTTCGTTTGATTTACCTAATTGGTTCTTGTCCAAAAATGAATTACTTTGTCTTTTATTTATTCTCTCTCAGTAAATGAAGTACAACACGTGCAAATGTTAAATTATAATGCAGAATCTTAGTGATTTTCCCAATGAGTGTGCAAGATACATATATAGAACTTTTCTAAGAACTTCACACTTTTTGCAAATTTTCATCAAATTTTATAATCACAGTAGGGTCGAATCAAAGATGGCCTTGAATTCTCTCTTGAAAATTCTCTCTATTAAAATTTAGAATACCACTTCAAAAAACTCTGGTGCCTCGTGATATCTTTATTACAATAGGTAATTTTAATGATGTGCAATGTTTTTGGTGATACTTTTTTAAAATTAAGACAAAACTTGGAATTTGTTCATTTATTCATTGAATTTTTGTAATAATTTAAAATAAACACCGATTATAAATTTTATAAAGTGCTAATATGTCAGACTGGTTCCGTGAAATTTTTAATGATAAAAACCAGATATTACATATATCGGTTGTATCAAAACCGATGAAGTTAACTTTTTGCCTGTCAACTTTATATAAAATAAATATATTTTTAAATCTACTTATCTTTAGTAACTTCATAAAAACAGGTTTTGTTTAAATGAATAACTGATGAAAAATCTTTTAAATTTAGATATGAATCTAGGTTTGAAAATTGATTTAACTCGATGTTCTTATGGTAATGGAAACTCTCAAAGCTACAACTAGGGAAATCAAACGCCAAAAAAATGGCGTTTAAGGACTCATATACATGTTCTGCATTATCCAAATATGTGAACTTTAAGAAAACTGAAAGTATTCTTTGGCAAGTGAACATAAAATCGATATTAAATAATCAATTGCTGATATGAATGGTGAGACAGCCTTTCAACATTATGATTGGTAACTAATATTCCATCTACTTTGGTTCAACGAATGTTAAAGGAAGAGAAGTTAAAACCTTATAAAATACATCGGCTTCATGAAACCAGATAACTATGATATTTATTTGCTATTTGTGGAATTATTATAATTTTTCGAATTTCAGTTTTTTTAATAATTTAAATATTACGTCTTATATTTCATGAATTGTAAGTTCTTAGTAAAATTCATTCTTATGTTTATTTTTTGAAGTCAAGCTTTATAATTTTTTTGCTAAACACCTTTATTTTAAAGCAAAAGATCCAAAGTCTGTAAGTGAATATAACGAAGAATTACGCATTCTTATCAAAAGATTATGGCCAAAGACTAGTTCAGCACTAATCGAACAACTTATTCCCAGAAACAGTAAGTGGTTTCTTTAAATACTTTACATACATTTATTTCTTAAAAATTAAAACCTATTCCTGTTAGTGTTTCAAAACTGATGTCACATTTCTAGAAGATATAAAAAATATTTGCACTTTTTAATCATAACGGGTGTTCACTTGAAATTTGGAATAATGTTATATCTGTTGTAAAAGTTATTTATTTGAAAGATCTAGACACTCTTATTCTCTAAAATCTCAAACAAAAAAATATGTTTAAGACCCCAATGCATACAATTATGATATCAGTAGCAAAAATTATAAAAAATTGTAAAAATTGAAGATAGAAAACTAACGATATTACTTGATATAGATCCATACAGTACACAATCTGAATTAAATGCTGGGTCGGGTATCTATCTGCCAGAGTTAATTCTTTTTATTCATTTCACAGAAACTTGTTTTTGTAAGAAAATGAAGTATTCAGTGTGGGAAAACGTATTTGTATACTTAAACAGGTTGTAATAATCAAAGTATGTTAAATTTTTGATTAACTCAAAGAAAAGGAGAAATTTTTAAAAAATTGTTAGAAAAAACTTTGAATCATAATAGTTTTCATAAAAAAATAGAAGTGATACATTTCATTGGGAAAAAGGTATTTTTACAGTTTTCTTTAACAAATTCATGTTTCTGATTTGAAAATGAAAATATTTAATTGAACAAAATGAAACTTGTTTCAATCATCTATTTTGCTTAATTGTAATCAACTTAATTTTTAAAAAGCCGAATTGGATAAAGTAACAAAACGTTGAAGTGTCATTTTTTAAAAACAAAATTAACTTTCGCAATATTGGAAATGAATTGATACTATCTTATTCTACAGTTTGATGTGTAATAAAAAAATTTTGTTTTCTGCAAATGAGAATAAATAACGCAGTCCAAAGTTAATAACAGAGAAAAAAAGAAAATTTTTTAAAGAGTAATGAAAAATCCACAAATAAGTTTTCAAAAACTTGCAGAGGACCTCGCTTGAATTTCAGGAATTATTTTTCATCGGTAACCACTCGAAATCGGTACAAGAAGCAAATCACTAAATATATCAAATAAACCGACAATTGACTTTTCTAAACTTCATACCGAGAAGCCTGTGGAATTCTGGTATGTTGTTCTATTAACTGATGAAAATAAATACAATATTTTTGATTCTGATGGGCAAAAATTTCTTCAAAGAAAACCTAAGACAGAAATTTTACTTCAAAATATCATTCCAACTGTGAAACATGGAAGCAATAGTAATATGGTTTTGGATTGGTGTATGAAAATTTGTGATAATAAAGAGTATTATGCCTTCCCTGGTGTACATTAAAATAATCCAAGACAATTTAATAAAGTCTTAAAAATAGGTATTAAAACATTTCTTGTTCCAATAAGACTAGTCCGAAGCAAAATGCGAAAATAACCAAGAAAGTTTTGCTATATAAGACCAGAAACATTGATTACTCTGCCAAAATCACCAGATATTAACTCTAAAGAAAATTTGTGGACGCAAATTACAAACCATTTAGTAGAATCAATGCCTAGAATACCCCAAATTATAATTTACACTAATGGACTGCATAAAAATTATTAGATACGATGTTTGTGCCGAAAATCACTTCCTTTTCAAATATAAATGTGCACAATAGTTTTTTCCAAATGAAATTTAGGAGTCTTAAAACTTTTTATTAAAACTATTTCAAATAAATAAATTTTTGTGTTTTTTTCTTATTTTTCGTTCTTTTTCTAATTACAACTTGTGAGAAAACGTAAAAGATTTAGACAATAAAAACCTATTTTGTCTTAAAAAGTGAAGTGTACGAATACCTTTTTCATCAGTTATTATTATTATTTATTATTATATTATTTTTTATTATTATATTATTTTAATTTATTACACTTAATGAATTGAGAGATGTGAGATTAAGCAAATCTTTATTTAAAATTGTGTCTATTATTCATTTAACATTTATTGTTGAAATGAAATAATTTTTTCCTCACACTATTTTAAGATTGATATCTAATTCCAATTTTTGTAAACCATTCCTCCTAAAACATATTGATTATTTTATTGATAAGAGTTTGATAGATTTATTGTTTTAGTTAAAAGTACGGTGACGGTCGGAAAGTATTACGGTACTTTAATTATTCAAAATAAATACAGAATGTGGAAATTGAGAAATAAAGATAAAAAGAATGAAAAAGTTGAAGAAGAGCAACCCGTGAAAGGATCAGTATTTGTTGTTCTTTATTTATTGAATGCATCTTTTAATTAATTATTACTAATAATTCAAATTAAAGAACAAAATTATTTTTTATTTGTGTAATTAGAAAATTATGAATATATAAAATAAAATAAAATCTTTTCAAAATTTCATTACTGAAACAAGTTTATTTATGCAATTTTTATTTTATTGGTTATGGAGAGATGTGAAGATAAAATATTAAAATAAATTTTCACTTGAATTTCATTTAATTTATCTTTCAATGATTTACTAAGAAATTTTATTTACTTCATAATTATTACAAATAATTGCTAGAAATACGCTTGACCAATTTATCCTTTATGGTGTAATTTTATTTAATTTACTTTTTCCTTTAATTGTGTTAATGATTGTGTTTACAGAAACCTGAAGAAGAAATAGTAAAAGAATTAGACAAAGGTAAAACATTAGATATGGTAACAGAAACGGCTGTTAAAGAAAGAATTGTTGTGCGAGAGAATCAGGAAAATAGTATTCTAGAAGATATTTCAGAAACTAACAGAAAGTATTTTTTCATGTATTGATAGTATCTATAATATAAATATTTATTTCTTAGATTCCTATATCTTAGATAATATATTTTTCAAAAAAATGTACGATTTGGGTGAAAGACATTTTGGTTTTTCATTCCTTTAATATCGCTAAAATATATCGACTAGTAAATATTGAATATTATTATCTAAATTATTTTATTTTGGTATATCTCCTAATGATTTAACTTTTTTGATAATATTTAAAAAATCTGATATTAAAATTATTTTAGTAGTTTCTGATATTTAGTTATCTTAAATTATTTTTATATAGAGGTTTCGTATAAAGTTATAGAAGCCAAAATGAAACATGAATTTTTTAATAAAAATTGTTTTTTATTATTGAATATAGTCTTCTAAAATTTAAGCACAATTAGTCAAGTTCTTCCATATTTCTATGCCATTTTTGAAGTACGATTCCGGAAAGTACGAAAATGAAGGTACAATTTCGTCTAATATCTTAAACATTTTACTGACAATTCCTGCTATAAGTTAATCCTTATCAAATAAAAAATTTTTAGCTGCGCAATACTCGAATTTTTCCATACTAAAAATAATAAATCATAAATCTAATATTTACACCGTTGATAAACAATAATAAAATGATTGATTCAAACAAAATGTTAAATCTATTATGTTGAAATATGAATATAGAAATATTTTGTTTTACCCTGTTTTAAAGATGTTGCTTCATTATTTACTTTTCATCCAACATAGAAATATGGAACTTATTTTATTTTCAAAAAGAATATTAAAGACTTTAAATAATATAAGAAAATTTTACATTGACTATGAGTAAGTAAAATATTCCAACTTTTAAATTGATTGATATTTTGTCCCTCTTTAAAAGAAGTTATTTTTATAATTATATATTTTTAAAAATTTAAATGAAAGAAATTTTGAAATGACTTACTATTTTATTTTGTGATATTTAATATTTGGTCTTGTTCAGAATTGAAATTTCTGCAATTTTAATATATTTAGAACATTTAAAAATTTATAGTTATTGTTAAATTTTATAATTGTTTTCAACTTTTAGGATATCAAACAACTTCTTGAATTATTATAAGAAATTTTTCATCATAAATGAAAACGAACCCAATTAACGAATCGTTCCTGTGACAACTTATTTTTCTATAGCTCTAATTTGTAAAAAAATTGTTGATAACGACTCTGTATATTATAATTTCATTGTGAATTTCATATAAATATTAATAAAATTTGTCAGATTCCCCGAATTGAGAACTAATCACTGATCTGATATTATTTTTTATCTATTTATTTCCTTGTTAGTGTTTACTTTTATTTTATTAATTTAGGTTATCTTTTAAACTTGTACTATTTTATGTTTTTATATAGGGGTCTGCAAAAAAACTTCGTTTTACTAAATTATTTATTATACTACAAAAACATGAAACATACAACTCAAAATTGGTAAAATTAAATGTAATCACCATTTGCTTCATTTTGTAAAAACAAAGTTTTTTTGCGGACCCCTGTACTACAAATATAAATTATTAAATCAATTATTTTATATGATTGTTAAGTTTCTTAAAAATTGAAGCAAGTTTAAGCAAAAAGCTTTGAAGATTATTATTTTAAATATTACATATTCATTAATAACGTGTTAAGATAACGTGAGTTGATGTTAAAGGTGGAGCTTGCTATTACATAGGTCTTAACGGTTGAAGGTTGTTTATAAGTGTGTTCGGTTGAAATGACTAAGAAAACGCTTGACTTTTAAATACTTTTAGTTTATTCAAAATAAAGTTACAATTACATGATATCGGTTCTGACTGATTTAAGGGCTTTAAAGTGATTTTATTACTTATAATTATTATTATTTAGAAAAAATCCTCTCGCTCTTAGGCTCAGAGGTCCTCAGTAAAAGAAGAAAAAATATACTTCACTATCCTACTTAGTGTGCGAAGTAACAACAAATAAACGAAAAAGGTAATAAGAAATAGGAACTGAAAAAAGTTAAATGATCCTCAGGTCCTGGCCTTGAGTATTTAATTATTTAATTATTACAAACTGTCTTGTCTAACAAGACACACCTGTTTAATAAAGGAATGAAATAACAATTATAAACGCTTATTAAAGATCGATACTATTCTTGTGAAGCTTTGGTTCCAAGATAGTTTTATATTATATTATTAATATATGTATAAACTTTATACTAGAACTTTGTTACAAGAATGTAACAAGTGTCAATAAGATTTACTTAATGATAAAAATCAAATTCTTTTATTTAGCTCTTTCAAATCGTTATCAAGGTTTAAAACACTTACAACTAATGACAATAATAGAATAACAATATTAGAAGTTATAAAAATTTATTAATATAATAAAACTTTGTTACAATGATGTAACAAGTTCTTAAATATAAAATTTTACTTTCTCAATTAAACAAAAATGGTATATATTTGTCTACTTGAAGGTTCCTTTTATTTCCGGAATTGAAAGTTCTGGTTTGCCTTGTTACGTGTCTGGAATGTTGTAATTGTCCTGTCTTAAGTGTTGTTGCAGTTCTTTAATCTTTTTTCTTGACTGACTCGTTAGAGATATTTATTATTATCATTTTCGTCGTGGTGGCGTTGACAAGTTTTTCGTAACGGTAGAATATAAGTTGTAGGTTTATTCTCTGCTTTGTTAGAATTTGATCTGTTCCGCTGTTTGACCTTAATCCGTAGATTGGTTAGAGCACTGATTAAGCCGTGGTTTCTTGGTCTGTCTATTCGTTTACGTCCGTTTGTTCTCCTCGTACAATCTGTTATATAAATTTTTTTGTTTCTGTTTATCCTGTAATTTCTGTTTGCTTTTATACACTTTTTTCCTCCTTTTCCATAATTAGTAAGTTTCTCTTTCTTAATATAATTCTGTATATAATATCTTTCTTTCTATTTTTAGCATTTTTTCCTTTTTTAAAATAAAAGTTTTTATTGGTTTTCTATTAATGGTAACTTAATGTTGCCTTATTATTTTTTTAATATAATTAATAATTTCGACATATAAATAAATAAATATGATCAATACTAATACTAATATTCATACATGTTATTACTATACCTTATCTTATTTATTATGATATTTCACTTTCTTTTTGTTTATTATTTACTATTATTTAATTATCGTTTTATTTATTATTTTATAAAAATCAGTCAAAATCGATTTTT
>JBBMKC010026028.1:0-18535 GCA_037834085.1 Bipalium vagum | reverse complement strand
TTTTATCCTTATTTGGGTAGTTCTACAAATAAAAAACAAAAATGTAAACTGTTCAATAAATTTGAAAAGGACTATATTTCAAGTCGGAATTCTTAGCTTACGATTCCTGTTATGTGTTAGTTAAGACTAAGGATTTATGATTTATATAATTCTCTTTATTATTTTTCCTCTTCCTCAATCATGCATATGAGAAGGTTAATCAGACCTGATGAAGTTTTTAATTATTTATTTTAATTATTTAAAATATTTAAAAAGTATTTAAAATGAAATTTTAAAAATAATCTTATTTTTAAATTTTATTAACAAAAGGAATTTCCAGGTCTGAGAAAATTTGTTTAAATATTATTTGTTATATCACTTAGTAAATCTTTTCAAAAAATGACTTCTAATTCTGATTACAAACGATTGTTATTAACAATGCTTAAAACCGGTAATGATTTATTACAATGACAGAAATTTTCTTCTCTTTAAATATTATTTGTATTTTCTTTATCTTTTCAGTCTCCGAATAGGGAACTTATAAATCCAACGATCAATATCAGTAGTTCAGATATCTGCTCCTATTTTGAATGTTAACCAAGCACGTAACTTTTCATTGTCCCTTTCAAATCGAATCAGTTAAACATCAATTTATTTTTACATCAACACAGTAAGGTACATCCTGCACAAATCATTTTAAGTCACTCTTTAAATTAGTTTTTGATTCTCTTTTTTCCTTCGTGCACAAAGACCTAATTCGATCTCGACACAAAAAACAATTAATTTTTTCTTTTGCCGATAACGGAAGAAAATCGACGGGTTTCTTCATTTTTTCATTTTAGTCTAGAAGTATGACGAATAAAAAGAATGTATTCTTTAGTGGATTAATTTCGTGATCAGAGTTAAAGTCGGTTTACCAACCCATTTAGGATTGAAAGAAAATTCCTTTTCAGGATAAAAAAATATTATTATTGTTAACTATCCTTCAAAGCAGAAGCTTAACTTATTAATAGGTACTTTAGTCTCATTGTCAGGATTACATAAAGATCAATTAATACCAAATAAATAACAGCGTAGTTCTATCAAAGCCATAAACTAATTTGAGGTTTATAAATGTTATATTGAAATGTTCTCGGTTAGGTAAACGTGCATAAGGTAATATTATGAATGAAATAAATAAAAACTGTTGAATGTTTATTTAATAACATTGGATGTTTATTTAAAGGTGGTTGGCTTCGTAATAATGCTTACCAAAAGGCTATCGTAACAAGTATTCATTAAAGTATTTGACATGCAACATATGAAGATGCCTTTGCATGATGTAGACCCAATTCTCACAAAGACACTTTTATTGTCACAGCACAGTTTTCGAAAAAGCGTTCTTTATAACGGTTCTGGAATCTAAATGACGAGTAAGAAACTGGAACATCCATAACAAGCCTGGAGTTGAAATAAGGTGAACGTTGTATTTGATAAAAATATACAAAATACAGGTGGAAAATACATCGGTGATTGGATAATTGATAATTCTAAAAATGTATCGAGATTGATTGAATGAAAACGGACATTTCCTTTCCGATGACCGATACGTTGACACGTAAGTAGGGCATTGATTATTTTTGTTTTTTTTTATCGAATTCTTCATCGGATAAAAAGTGTATCCTATATTTAATTTGACATTTTTATATTCCACGTTATTTTAAAACACGAATAACATTATAATGATGATATTTTTAATTTTCTTTTCTAAATTCCCTACTTAAAATTGATTAAATAATTTTGTTCCATTTCTAAAAGTTAATATTATTATTATTTTTATTGCACTAGGTGAATTTATTTTATTAAGAAAATAAAAATCTAATTTTCTCATTCTCTATTCACTTTTAACATGTTTTTTGACAAAAATATACGATGTATTCATATTTCAAACACTAAAACATGCTTAGGATATTATAGTAATAACAATTCCCAGTAAATTATTCATGATCACGTGATACATTAATAATAAAAAATATTTTTGCAAATTTGTGTAAAATTAAACAAATATAATATTATACGTGGGTGAATCAAAAAGTAAAGATACAGTGTTTAATTTTTTCATAGAAAATCAGTAAAACCATAATACGTTTTAACTCTTTTGCTACAATAAAATACGAAATATTGATCGTAGAAATATTGATTAAAGAAATATTTTTATATCAATTTTAGATAAAAAACATAGAGCCTGTTTTAAAAAGAAGAACAATGGGCTATTATTCGTTTTTTGCATGCAGAAGGTGGTTCTTCAGCTGATATTCACCGAAGAATGCTTGCCAAATATGGAGTTAAAAACCTTATAAACTTAGGTGCAATAATTGAACCAGCAATAATGTTCAAATGGCGAAGAATGATCTCTGAAGGCGTAATTATTGTGACAATGCTGACCCTGAGAAATTTAAGTTTTTGGAACATCCTCCACATAGCCCAGACATAGTCACCATGTGAATATTACCTATTTGGACCCATGAAAGAGAAATTACGAGGAAAACATTTCCACAATGATGATGCAGTGAAAAAAGTGGTGCAAGATTTCTTGAAAGTAAAGGACAAAAACTTCTTTGCTAAAGGACTGCAGAAGTTAGTTGACAGATGGATGAAGTACATCGAAAAAAAATGGTGATTATGTTGAAAAATAATTGTCTGTATATGTTATAATCTTTGAAAATAAAATAATATAAAGCTTGTATCTTTACTTTTTTGATTCACCCACGTATATTATATATTAAATAAAAATAATATTGTAAAATATTTTTTATTAAATATTTTTAATTTGTAAAATGATAGGTTAATTTTTAGACATCTTTTCGTTTAAAGCGTTATATTTATTATTTATTTATATTGTGATAAATATCTCACATGGTCATTCTGAATCTGCTTCAGTCTCTGTTCGCGATAGGAAAGTTCTTCTCGCAGTCTTTTAATCTCATTTTCCGAATTGTGACTCTGTTTCTGAATGGCCGTCATTTCATCCCTCAATTTGTACTGAGTGTAAGAAAATATGAAAATCCATTTCGGTAAATGTATATTTTAAAGAAAAAATTGTTAAATCCCAATATCAATAATGAAATTACCAAAATTAATAAAAATAATTAATTATATTTATTGATTTTTTTTATTTTTTCGAATTTTTAATAAAAAATATATTTCAATTTCTTCTTCAATTTTTATTTTTTAAATTATTATATCAAATTATTATTATTATTATCATTTTCTACATTAATTTAAATAAAATTATAAGCAAAAAGTTATGTTAACTAATAAATATATGATTAATTAATTTAATTAAAGTTAATTAATTTTTTTTCGTGCAGTATGAATTTGAATTGTTTTTAGTTCATATTATAAAGAGGGTTTTAATATTTTATAATAAATTATCTTTGTATTATTATATTTCATTGGTATCGCATATAAAAATAATTAATTAAAATTGGATTTATTTATTTATTGATATATAACACATTTATTGGGATATTTTAAATTACTAAATTTGATAATACAGTTGATTCTTGTATATTGACCACTAGTTTACATTATCAAAAATTTTAGAACACTGAAAAATATCTTTGTTATAGAACAAAACTCTTTACACATTGGCCAGATTTGTGAAGCACATATAAAAAATGTAACCTCTATAAATTGCCATTCAGATTAAAAATTTTTTTAAATGTATATTAATAGTAACAAAAATAAAAATACATATTAATAGTTACGAATATATATTTAAATCTTAATAATTAACATTTATCATAATTTACAGATCACCGTTTGTTTGTTTAAATAGAAATACTACTAAAAGATTAAAAATTATATTTTAAGGCATTTATCATGGTACATATTAAAATTAAGGGTATTAAATAAAGTATTTATAATAATAAATTTAAATATTAT
This sequence comes from Bipalium vagum, assembly GCA_037834085.1. Taxonomy (NCBI): domain Eukaryota; kingdom Metazoa; phylum Platyhelminthes; order Tricladida; family Geoplanidae; genus Bipalium; species Bipalium vagum. The sequence goes on along the minus strand of JBBMKC010026028.1, from coordinate 14,629 downwards.
TATATTAATAAAGCCACCACATTATAATATTATTATAAAATTAAAAATTCCCATGGTCTGAATTTAAATCCCCAATCCCTTCAACGGAAAACTGTCAATTTGCTAAATTTTTTAATTCTGCCAAAAGTAAAGGACGAACATTGTTATTATTAAAGTTGCAATTTTTCTTTAATGTCTCAAAATTGGAACGCGAGATGGGAGAAGCCCTCCGTATCTCAATTTCCAATGATAAATTCATCAATCCGTGTCAGATGTACTGTATACCATCTAGACCATATCTGTATATGCCACTTCCATTTTAAATGAAATATAATCGCTTCAAAAAGATACTTATTCCCATTTAATATTTTAATTAATATTCTAAGAACAACAACATTATTTTATGTGACTTACGGAAATATCATACTCGTACAAAGGAACAATACAGGAATTAAAAAAATAATTAAAATTAAATGATATTTAAAACAAAAATGAAAAAGCATAATATGTTTATATAAAAATATATTTACATTTAGTCAGTAAAGTATGCATCACCACACCCATTTTTGAGGACGCTTTATTAAGCCATTCTTCCAGATCAAAAATAGTGTTAAACAATGCATTTAAACAACATCTTTCAGAAAATGAATAAATGTTTTAATTATTTATTATTCGGGTTAATGTTGTTTCGATGTTCAAATATCACCCTGTACAAGCAATACGAACTGATGTTCTAACCTAATGCAAGGTTTACAGTGTAACGTAGCGAATTTTTAACTTAAAATAACAAGATAAGATTTTTAAATTTAGGGCTTCTACATAATGAACTCGCGTACTACAGGTTTCATAAAATTCCACTTTGATATTTTCTCATTACTGTTTGACGAGTACTGGTGTGAAGTTGGTCCTTATGTTTTATCTCGTAAAATTTTCGTTCATTTTCTTAATGAACAATTTAAACAATTTTTAATTTACACTGTTCATGTTGCAATTATTTTGGAATTTAATAATTTTAAACTTTAAAGAATTTATATTATTTATAAAATATTATTGCATTATATTGTTATAATTTGGACTAATTAATAATATTAAATGACACAGGATCATGGAAAAAATATATAAATATTTTTATGGAGATCCATTTGAGTTTGTCCAAGATTAGAAGACGGATTAATGATCTTTTCACGATACTATTTCATGAAATGAGAATAAGCTTAATATAAAAATCAATATAATTTTCCTCTTAAGCCAATCCATGAAGAAACGTTCAGTTCTGGATTTCTTACAATGCAGAAAAAGGTTTAAAAGAAAAGAGAGAAAACGTGAAGTGAACACTTTTATAATTGAAATCCAAATATTTCAGAAGAAATCTGTATAAAAAAGCATAGAACGAAAAAAAAAACTCTTATGAACTCTACCAATGACAGATTTTTTTTATTCCCAAGTCTTTTTCCTAGAAAAAAGAATAAACACTGAGCTTGGAAATAAGATTCTTTAATTAATATCTTTGGTTGGAAAAGTTTAAGAACCATAATATAAAAGGAATAATAAAAAATATACTTGAAGACCAATTGTTACAGTCAAGAGTTTTTATTGTTTAATTAAAACAAATCAACAATAGCGATTACTTCTCCGATTTCGACAAGAGATATTATATTTCATCAATTATACTTATTAAAACAAATTGATGATTCTCAAAAAACCCAACGTCTTAAAGTCCACCGTCGTCGATCTATTTTAGTTTTATATGATTTGGAAAATTACAAGTCTTGGGTTTTTATAAAGTCCAAATGTTTAGAATATTTAGAATATTCTAATCTTAAAATATCGATTAATTAAAATAATTGTTCCTTTCTTTTTAAAAAAAAATATTAAAGAGTTAAAAAAAATAGTATCCATTAAATAAAAGTAGTTAAAAACAATATAAACAATAATACTATGGGACCTATTAATAGGATAATAATCTTATTCTAGTACTCAAAAATTTGAGAAAAAATATCACGCTTGTTTATTGGTAAATTTAAAATCCACGAGTTTTAGACAATGTTTTTTACCTATTGCAAGATTGAGTGATTAGCAAGTCATTTTTCAAACATTGGAAAATAATCAGTCATTTTTCACAAATTGCATAAATTAAACTTATATTAAGATTATTTTATACAATAACTCAATGTGTAACCTGTACGATGAAATTATAAACCGAACGACTGGAGACTCAATATGGTGCATTCAATAATGGTACTCAACAGTGCGATATTATAAAATATGTTTTCAAATAAAATATTAATTCATATATACATCTATAGGTCAGTTCTTTTTAAATTTCGAGCCAAACCAATCGAGAATATAAACAAATATTTTGATAAAACTCTATCTTGTTTGGTGATCCAAATAAAACAGTTCAGTAGATGACACGATATTTCTGTTGGTCGGCTTTAATAAACATTCTTATTTATATTCTTCACATTTGATTGTTGCCAATAATAAGCTCTGATCTCGAGCCCGTGATATTGAATTTCCAGTCGTTCGGCTATTATTTCATCGTACTGGTTAAATATATTGAATAATTGATTTTTTTTCAAGAATTTATGTGCTTATAATATCACAATAGCTTTGAAAAAAGTATTCATTTGTTAATAAAAATATAATTGTTGGTTGTTAATTATATCTTTTGTTATTTTACCTTTCTTGCTATTATTGACATTGATTTTTTTGTAGTTAAAAAAACTTCACAGAAAATTTGTTAATGATACTCATTAAGTGCACCTCCAATATCGATGTCAATTTATCTAACATAAAATTGATATTTTTACTCTTTAGAATAACCAATCTTATTCAACATTTAGATGATGAACTATTACAAACTTTAGATACAGGTACAAAAATGTATTGATGGAAAGGTTCATGTTTTCAGAGAACAGCAAGATGGATGAGATATTAAGATCTTGAACGATATTAGATGCTATAATGTGGTCAAAGCTTACATTAGATCTAATAAACATTACTACTATTACCAATTATTTTGACACAATTTTAAAAATTCATGAACAAGATTGCATGATGTGACAATGACGAAGATGAAAAAGCGATAATGGAGAACGAACTAAATAATGTTAATCTTTATCTTCAAATGTAAATTGGTGGAAAAGCAGATAATCCAATTCTGCTGATGATACAAAACCAACAAAAAACATATTTTTAAAATGCTGTCCACTTCAAAAAAATGCACAGCAGAGAATTGGCCTGGTCACTTAAAAAATATTTTTTCTAGAAAATAAGTTGATGAAGTCAAAAAAGCTCTTCCCAAAGAAAATATTATTTGGTATTTATTCAACTAAGAATTTTAATATTCATTTTGTGTTCTGATTTATCAATAAATTTAGTGCTTTTCTCAAATATTATTAAGGGTGACCACCTCCAAAAAAATGACCATTTCTGGAAAAAATGGTCACCTTTGAGATGTCTCAATGTTTAAAAATTTTATTTAAAACGATATCGAAAATGATATAATTTTTATCATAAAATATTGGATATATTATAAAAATTTAAGTTCTAACATGCTCCTTTTCCAAATAATCAATCTTTGTTTCTCTGTCCGAAAGGGATTTTTGCATGAAGGATAATCTGTGAGACTGCTCCTCATTTTCTAACTTCATCTTTTTAATTTCGTCCGCTTGTTTTTGATACTAAAATGTTTTTTTTAATTTTAATGTCTTATTATAAGTAATTTATTGAATGTAAGCGATAATTGAAGTAAAATTCAATGAATAAATAAATAAATAATAAAAATATTTACAATAACATTTTAATAAATTAAAAATATTTTTTGTCATCTTGTCTTGTGATATTTGAAATTTTCATTTAATTTAATATTTTCTCTAATGAAAATATAATATTTAACAGTTTTTGAATTAAAAAAAACATTATTATTTGATTTTTAAAAAAATAATAATATAATATTAACAAAGTTATCTTAAGTATACCATTTATCTCTAATAATCAATTATTTTTTATATATATTTTAAAGAGAATTTTCTTAGAAAATAAAATATATAAAAACTAATTAATAAATCTGCACATCTGTTATTGTATTGTTTTTATCGATTATAAAAATTTGATTTGGTTCACTTCATCAATAGTGAATATCTCATTTAATACCCTTGGTAAGCACTCCTCGGTTTTTCGATTTTATAATTTGTTTGAGAATATTTTAATGATTTGCGCTTGAGTACTTGAGATAAGGGTCTATCAAAAATTAGGAGATTACGTTAATTCTGATTTTTCTTAAAAAAAATAATTAGTAAAGTTGATCAAAAATAGATTTTTCCCAATACTCAACATATGTGGATATCTAATGTCATTATGTGTTGCCTGTGTGCCATTTGTTTACAATAATAATTTCAAAAGGCAGCTAAAACGAACCAATCAAAAATAAGTTTCATGTATGTATTACTATTTTTGACTGATTCAGAGAAATCATCAGCTGGAGCTAAAAAAGTGCTTGTAGAAATTAAACATTCCGATTCAAGGCGGCTGATTACACTACTTTTCAAATTTAATCTTTCTTTATATCGGAGACGGCATTTTGATAATATAATGTATTTTTCGCAACTAATTACGAGAATGAAGTCCCTTTTTCTGTAGGACATCTGCTTCGGTTCAATGGAAAATCTACCAACTTGTTATCAAAAGTGTAAACGCTAACGGTTTTTATTTAAATCAACAAACCTTGTGTTTCTGCTGACTTATGCTGTTTTAAAATGAATGCACAAACAAAGTTCAAAACATTCTGAACAACCTAATTACATTTTACCCTTAATTGTGATTGAAAACTTTTAATAACACATAACCAATGTTACTAGAAAAATTTCCACACTATTATGCACAAAATGATAATACGTTTAGAGTAAGTTTAAATATTAACTTAGACAATTGTTTTTCTTTTGTCATGGAAAAATTTTATTTAAAAAAACCTTTTGTAAGGCCTTATAATACATTTAACGCAATCAATAAAGAGGAGAGTCATGAAATTTTTAAAAGAATTTTTCAATTTTTTACGATTCGCAAATTGCAATATTATTTTGTAAATTAAATTAAATTTAAAAAGTCAGAAAAGTATTAAAATTATTCAATTATATTTTCCTCTCCAGGCTTGAATGATTACCAGCCCATTATCAATTGAATGACAAAAGAAGATTTGAAGACAGAGATGTGCAATATGTGTCGAATGAAGAGTGAATTTGCTAAGGACTTCAATATTAGTAAATCAACAATTACCAAGCTTGGAAACATAAAAAATGGAAAATTCTTGAAAAGATTTTAATGAAAATACATTGCTGCCTGTTGAAATGAAGAGATTTTTAAAATCGTTACAAGCAATGAAAAATTAATTAATTTTATTGATCCAAAGGACCATATATTAGTTATTCAACAAGTTGAAATATTAAATACATTTATTGGATCACAATATAATGTTCGACATATGGTGAGATATTTTATTCTTGTATTACGTAAAGTAAAATTTAATACACCAATTGAAAATGTGAAAAATGGGCTAATGAAAAAGACCCACTTGATTAAAAAAGCCAATCTTATGTAAATGTTAGACTTCATTCTTGTTTAATATTAATAATTTTCCTTAATAGGGAATGGTAATATTGACTTTATGGCAAAGGTTTATAGAGTCCTCGAGATAAATCTGGATAACTTATTAAATTAATAATAATAATCTTAATAACACGTAAATAGAAAAAAATAATAATTTGAATACAATAAAAGTTGGTAAATAATTAAAGTGATTTCAACACTCATGATCAGCAGTCATATTTTTAAATGGAGACTAACATTTAACAATTTAAATTGGATTAATCTATTTTATTGATAAATTAGCTTACTTAAACAAAAGTAATTATAGTGATTACTCAAATAATCTTTATAACATAAAGTAACTAAAAAAAGTTTTAGTAACAAAATAAATTTGACAAATGATTATTGCCGAAAATGATTAAGATGCGTATATATTTTTACATATTTAAATAAATATATTTCATCTTACTTAATATAGACTAAACATTAAACTAAACTAATAATAATAATAAAATGAAATATATTCAGAAATTAGGAAGTATATTCACTTGATCGATTATTTCTCTATTTATTCATGAATATAACTCTTTATTATTGAAAAATATAAAAAATATGAGTTTATTGAATCTATTTTATTTGGTTATTTTACAGAATTTATTAAGTGCTTACAATTTCCCTCTCCAGACTATCTATTTTTTCCGTTTTCTCCGATAAATGATTCAAAGCTGTTTGATACTTCTTTTGAAATGCTTCCTTTTCCATATTCATTCTTGTCTAGAAACATGAGATCAGTCTAATGTGATTATTTGGTAAAAAATACAAAAAGTGACTTCTAAAAATTTAAATGTTTGTCCTAATATTATTTCAATAACGATTTCATAAAGAATTTAACCAATAATCTTTTTTGATGTTCATTAAATGAAGTTTGATTTTAAGAATGCATACAATATGCAGACGGAATTTCTAATGAACATTTTTCTTAGTGTCCAAAATCAAACTAGTCACCTAAGACAAATAAAGAATCAAAAATTAAGCAGGATTAAAATTTTAATTATCCATAACCTGAAGTAAAACTGTATAGTGACAGGGGATAGGTCCAGAAGTAACAATTTACTTTACATTTTTACTTCTGAGACCTCGTCCGCTGGTTGGTGTCCTGGCGTGGTCGCCATGTTAGTGAAAATTATTCGGAGATACCGGGATTCGAACCCGAGACCTTCACATGCGCATGCAATGCTCTGACCGCTGAGCTACATCCCCCGACTAACTTTCAATTTATCTCACATTTTTAAATGAAAATGGGAGCAAAAAAAAGTAAGAGAAAATATATTTTACCAAAATTTCTTAATTTCTCAGAATATTTTGTTTTTTCCTCATTTTTTATAATAAATACAAATAATCTTTCTAATAATCAAATTTATTAATAAAATAACAAAAAGTATTGATCGAAAAATATGAGAAATCTTTTGTCATTTTATTGATTTTTTTAATATTTTATGTCAAAAATATTTGAGAATGAGAAAGTTTGTCAACAAAAATTTATTTACTTCAATAAAATTTCATAAAAATGACTGCATTAAAGGAAAATATAAAAGGCAAACAAAATTTAATCGATATTCTTTACCTGCTCAGACTCCAGCATTCGTATTTTATCGTCCTTCCCTTTTATTTCCAATTGTGTGGATATGAGATTATTGTTGATATCCGTTTTTTCCTGTGTTACCTTTTCCAAATCACTAGCCAGAATTGATATCTGTAATTTTTAAAAAAAGTAATATGAAAGGTTTTTAATAAAACCTTTTGCTGAGATGAAGTTTTTATTCCTTGCACATTTTTGAATAGAAAAATAATAAAAAATAATGAAATACTAAAATAAATTAAAAATAATGATAATAATATTAAAATATAATTAAAATAAAAAATAATAATGATAATATAATAATAATATTATTATTATTTCATCATCATTATTTCACTGTTTTTTCATCATAATATATATTAATTAAATATTTTGTTTCATTATTATATAATTCTAATATATCACATTATGATATGTAATATTTCTTAACAGTTAAAGTAATGGTTTTAATATTTACTGAAAGGTTGTACCAAATATGCACATTTATGTTCGGAAGAGAACGAGGCGTCTATTTAAGATTCTGTGGAAAGAAAGAAATATAAATGGGAAAAGGAATTTTCTAAGAAACATGATGCAGTATTATTATTTTGGTTGCCAAGCAACCGCTGTTTCTAATTATTCCTTAGTAAATATTAGCAGAACATCAATAAATATCCTACTATGGAGATCAATAACAACAATTGAAATTATTTTTATTTTATTTTTATAAAATATGAAAGCAGCGTAACAAAAAAAATATATTGTAATAATAATATTTTTTATTAAATTTTATAAAATTTTATATCAAAATATTTTTTATTTATGTATTGTTTATCTATTCACCGGAAGGTCAGATATGGTCAAAATATACCAACTTCTCGTCACAAATAATAATTCTTTTTTTATCTGATTTTGTCTGTAGAACGAAATCTTCTTTACGAACTGTGATTATTTTGTTGCCCCGCGTTGGTATATATTATGTGTAGCCTTTGGTGCATTTCTCTTTATTAAAATTCATATGGTTGACATGTTCAACTTTGCACCGTTTTCATCGTCTCTTATATTGGGTTTTATATTATTCAAACAAACCTAAAGTAATAAAATTAAGTTTTGCTTCAATAGAACTTTACCTATCATAATATCATAAATCAATATCTACAAAATAATAAATCGAAATCTCATAGAAAAACCATAATAATTTTTCCTCATTATCATTATTAAAATGTAAAATGTAGGATATTCATTAAGAGTTATTATGACTTTCCATTTTTATACTTTTCCCTTTACGCAAATCTTCATTGTAGAAACCACTTTAATTGTTTTTAATCAATACGGTTATAGAACTTCTAAACCTATCTGAAAAAGCTTTGTAGAATGCATTATAAATTTTTTTGATGATCATGAAAAGATTTTCTAACAGGAGGGTTCGCGTTAGAGATATAAACGCATTATCTTCTATTTCTTGAATTATTTCCACTGTTATATATAATTAATTAATAATGGGTGGTTAGTGATAAAGATGTATGGGATTTAATGTAATATTCTTTTGATGATGAAAGGCTCTATAATCTCAGTATATGGCGATAAAGGGAAAATTGATAATGTCTAGATTTGTAAAATATCGACATTCACTAATAAGTCTGGGCTGTTATATTGATTCTCTATATTTTTCTCAGCTTACAGGTTCGAGGATAGCGTAATATATGTTCATATCTAATTGCAAGGAGGTACAAATGATATGAGCTGACTGTGGTCGGTTAAATTTTCTATTTTGTATGGAAAATTTTTAATTAATGATATTCTGTTTTTTCTACTGTGTCGAGAGATCTTATTTGAAAGTATCTTACAATTATTAAAATATTATTAACGTTGTCACGTGTAAATATTTCTTAATTTAATTTTATTAAATCAAACATTAATTATAAATAAAGGTTATCAAATTTAAATGAAATTATTATATGAGCACTGAGGTGAGATTTTCTAGAAACTCATTTTAAGGATGAAAAACGAGCCATTTCTTCATCGTCTGATTACTTGTGATGAAAATGTTTGCTATACAACAATAATAAACGTTCAGCTCAGTTGGTATACATCTGTGAATGTCCCAAGTTCTTCTGAAAACCGAATCAACACGGAAAAAAGATAATGATTACGGTATGGTAAAGATCAAAAGCGGTGATTCATTAAGATTACCTGGAAAAGTGTGAAATGATAAAAAAAGAGAAATACTGACTAGAAGTTGTTATTATACAAGAAAATCTGAAAAGAATATACTTCGTATTGATCAATAGAATATACCCAATTCTATTGCATGACAATGCCTTTCCGCACATAGCAAAGCAAACCAAGATTAAGCTAAAAAACCTAAATTCAGAAATTCCACCCAACCCACCATACTGGCCTCATCTCTCGCTAACTGATTTCCATTTATTCAAAGATTTACAAAATTATTTTAATGGAAAAATACTTCGGAAAAAAAGGTGCTAAAAAGGAATTTGAATAGTTCATTGCTTCCAGGTCTACTAATTCGTTGGTAAAATGTATAAAGGCTAATGGTTTTATTTTAATTACTAAACCTTTTGCTTCGCGTACTTATGCTGTTTTAAAATGAATGTACATAAAACTTGCAAATTTTTCTTAACAACCTAATGACATGTCAACGTAATTGAAAATCAATAATATGGCACTATTGTTGCAAACTGACAAGATCACAAAAATTACAAGTATAATTACGAATATTTAATCTTTGATGAATAAAAAATTGTTATTATTTAATATTTTTGAAATTTTTTATGAAAATCTGTTGAAGTTAGGAGCCGCGACAATATCAAAATATTATCGGTCATTAAACCGACCAAATATTGGAAATATCTGTGGAAATAATTCTTAATTTTATAAAGAACCTTGCTGATTTGGTTTTATAAAGAATTATTTGTTTAAATTGTACTAACATCACAGAATACCTTTCACATTATTTTGCACAGAAAGTACCATGAAAAAGCTTTGCAAAGAAATAAACTTACGTGAGTATCTCTGTCAGAAATGGTGGAATTCATTTCTCTTTTGATTCTTTCAATTTCCATCTGCAAAAAGTTTGTCCTCTAAAAATTAAAGAAAATAATATGTAGAAAAAATATATTTTGGTAACATTTTATCATGAAACGTACGTTGCCCGCCACTCTATTATTTATTAAATATATATAAATAATTATATTTTTGAAAAAATGGATTTCCGGACAGTCTGTGTAACATGAAGTAATTTTATGGAGAAATCTTTTATTCTTTAGTATTTTATCTATGTCTCTCGACTTTTCTCTTAGATATTTCAGCCATGGTCATTATTTCATATTCATACAATTTCCTGTATTCTCAGTCACATTTTTTATCATTGACCGTCATTGATTTTGTATATTAACTTTCTTAATCTAATTTCACATTTAATTCTTATTTGCCCTTTTCAGTATTCTGTCATTACCTTTCATTAATTTTATACTATCTATTTATTATACTCCTATTTTTAATTCTTGATTTATCATTACTGGAAACCATTCGAGTATTAACACAAATGGACACTGTACTACTGAGTTTGAATTGTCATGATATTTGTAGAGACATTTGACCGTGTGTATCTGGTGGGATCAGGAGTGATCTATTATTAATTTTTAAAATCTTGTCAAACACTAACTGGTGAACTTTATAGATCACAATTAATTCGTTTGAAGCAAGCTTTGAATGAAAAACGAACGGAATGGGTGACTAGATACGAAAAGATAATTTTACAACATGATAACGCAAGACCACACGTTAATTCAGTTGTAAATAATTACTTAGAAGGTACAAAATGGGAAGTCTTACCTCACCTGCCATTTTCCCCAAACATCGCTCCTTCGAAATACTATTTGCTCCGCTCTTTGCAATCAGCACTTTCCGGAGAAAATTGGAATGACAACTGGATTTCATCAAAAGAGCCAGAGTTTTTCTTTCATGGAATTCATTCGTTACCTGAAAGGTGGGCAATTCTGTAGCTTCCAATGGAACATATTTTCAATAAATGTTTTTAAATAAAGTTTGTAATAAATGTCTTTGTTTTCTTATTAGAAAACGCCGGGGTCATAGTTGTACACCTAATAAATAAAGATGACAATATCAAAATAGAACTCAAAATGAAATTAACAGAAATAATTCATAAAAAAATAATATAATTTTTTCAAAGAATTTCTGAAAATAATCCATTAATTTTTTTTCTAAGTTTAGGTAAAAATATTTAAAATTTCAATTTTATGCAAAAAATTAAATTTCTGATTTTAAACAATTAAAAAATTTATTATTATTATTATTATTATTATTATTATTATTAGTAGTAGTAGTAAAAATATTAATTTAAAAAATATATCAGTTAATTTAAACAAAGTTAAAAAATAATTTGTGTAAGTTATTTTAAATAAAATTTAAGCTATTTAAATTAAATTAATTATATAATAGAAATATAAAAAATATTTTTATTTAATTATATTTTTCTAAATAATGATAATAATTAAATCGAAAAAGCTTTTATAACAAAAAGGGAGAACCACCATGTTTATCACAAATAAAATCAAAAATTATCCAGAAATGAAAATGGAAAAGATAAAAACATTTTCTCTTCATTCCTTTTGACATTTATGAAATCTTAAGTCACTGTGTAATTTGATCTTAATATGGATTTATTTGTTTAAATAGAACAACGGATTTAGATGAACGTTTTTCAACCGACTGAAATTAGATTGAAAATTGTCTGGAAAATTATTTTGGACCTAAAATCCATTTTTAATAATTATTAAAATTAGATTAATTTCCTTAGAAACAATTTAATCAGGAAAAATATTTTCGTGGTATTCTTGAAATCATTTATTTGCAAAATATATTTTATTTATTTATTTAATACAACATTTATTTTGCATTTATTGTTTCCAAGTTTCCATTGATGGCGATCTTAATATTTCATGATTTATTATGTATTCATTATGTCCACGAAGTTTAGCATCAATATTTAATAAAATAAAATTTTCATATTATATTTTGAATCATTCCCATTGGTTGTAAATGTTTGCTAACATTAGAACGATCTACTTAGAATAATGTTGCATTTTATTCTTGCGTTAAACGCGAATCAATACTGATTAAATTCTTCAGGTCTCCATCATTAAACTTTTTTACCGTCCAGATCGTTCTTTGTCATTAGTGTCGAAATCATCATTTTAAAATCGATAAAAAAATGTTTTCGAGTAAGAATGTCCCCAAAATCGACGAACAAACGGAGACGGTCAGCAGCAGCTGGTTTTGAGAAATAGGAACCAACAATACTTTTGTAGATGCTGCTCTTTTCTCGAATTTTCAAAATTTTGCATAGTAGATTATTTAAACACTTAATTGTAACACTTAAATTGATAGAAAACTAATCATATTTAAGTACTACCACTCATTTAAATTGTCACAGCTTTGTCGTATCCCGGAAATAAATCCACATATAATATATAGTACATCTCTATCAAGATGACAACTATTAATATGATACAGAATAATATTAATAATATTCTCTTGTGAATGACAATGTATGTTATTGCTGCCTTTCAGAATTACAATTTTAAGCCTCACCTTTGTACGACTTATCCATTTTTTACACGTTAATGATAATTGATAATTTTTGTCAAATTTAATATTATTTAAATAATGTAAATCCTTGGATTTCGGAAATTTTGCAGAAAAAAGTTTTATGAAATTTTATTAATTGTTTCAAACAAGAATATTGCCTGGCGTTGGGCTTTAACTTATAACAACTGTTGATAATAGCAAGGACTGAACTAAGTATTCTCGAAACCTAAAATTATGTTGTCAAATTCAGCTGAATGGTAGTTCTAGAGATCGACATCTATCAATAATTAAGAATGAGTGAGAGAGCTAACTAACTTTCATCAAAGGAAACGGGTAAAAAAAGAGAAATATGGCACAGCTTTTTCATATTTTACCTTTGAGAAACATTCTTAGTCACAGCACATTAAATGCTATTTTTGATACTAATTCTGCTTGCGGAGTGAATTCAAAATCAATTTCACTTTAGTAAAGAGGTTGAGAAAGAAAGAACCCATTTGACTTAAAAACACAAATAAGCAGTGTTACTATTTTTTGTGAAATATTGAAGTTTAAAATGGCTGTCAGTCTGTGAGATGTAGTCAAATGTCTTCAGCTATGATTTTTTTTTGTTGTCAAAGTTATATTTGTATTTAACTGCTAAGAAGAGTTTGCACTCTCATAAAATTACTGTCTGGACTGTCTTTGGTAAGTCTGGTATTATTAGTCCGATTTTGTTTGATAAAACCATGAAGTGTTTTCTATCTTGAAATGCTGAAAACAAAATTTTATCCGGTATTAAAAACTTATGGCATGAAGAAGGAATTTTATATTTATGCAAGATTTTTCATCACACCATTGGGGGAAAACGATGCATTGTTAACTCAGAAGTTTCAAAATCGTTAAATTAACAGAGGTTCTCCAAACATTTCATGGCAACCTCGACCACCGGATTTAACGCCATGTGATTTCTTTCTATTGAGTTTCTTTACATCTAAGGTATACAACACAGATCCAACTGTTATAGAAAGTTTTAAGAATGAATTGTTTGACGCATTTAATCAGATTATTACAGAAACGTGAACAAAAACTTTGTTGGAATATCGGAAAGTCATCTTTCACGTTGTTGAAAATGATGGAGGTTTCTAGCTAATGAAATATTAATGTTGTGTTTAAAATTTATATATAACAATATTACTTTCTTCTGCCTACTGTAACATTTTTGGCATTTGGGCAAAAGTGACAATTTACAGAAGCTGAAAAATAGTATATAGATTAGTGAGACACCTGTATAAAACTGGGCTAAATTTGCACTGAGATAAACAATAAATATTATGGTATAAGCTGGAATGTGAGGAACACCCTTTCTTTGGTTATTAAACAAATTGTTGTATTGCTGCATAAAATATCTTCTATAGTTTTTATAATCTTAAAATTATAGTTAACAAATATAATATAAATAAAATAATTTCAAAATATATTTTTTAATCAGCTATTTTATAAATTTATCATAAAAATCTCATTTCCATGATGTCCTAGACATTTCAATTCGTATTTATCAAATTTTTTGATCTTCATTTTAGCTAATTATGGGGTTTCAAACAACTAAAACCATGTAGGGTTGTTGACAATTATGTTTTTTCAACAAAACCCCACAATCAAATATAAAACACTATTTAGTTATTTTAAACAAAAACTTCATTTAAAAAGATAATCTAATGAAAATAAATATTTATATGATATATTATATAAGCTATATTATATGATATGTGTATTATTATTATTATTATTATTATTGTTATTATTATTGTTATTATTATTATTATTATTATTATTATT
>JBBMKC010025917.1:0-18540 GCA_037834085.1 Bipalium vagum | reverse complement strand
AATAATAAAATTAATAATAATAAAATTAATAATAATAAAATTAATAATAATAAAATTAATAATAATAAATATAAAAGTAATTTTAAAAAGTTGTTCATGATTTTTATCGAATATTTTTAATATTTCTGTTAAAACATTATTATTATATTATAAATAGCTTTAATGATTTTAACCTTGAAATCCTTTAAATATCAAGAAAAGTCGATAAAATAACAAATTTTAGCCTTGTTTACGAAAATTCGGTCAGATGTAAATAAACTGTCGTGGTTGTTGAAAAAATGGTTTATTGTGGATGTTTAATCGAAATGTATTACATGACCAGTTCAAAAGTGCAAAATTATGAAAAATATCGCTCCTGCGAAATAAAACGGATACAATTAATTATCATTCCTAATTCTAAATGTCAGGCAAACCCATCCAAAGGATTTCGTTGCAAAAACGGAGGCTTTACTCTTCCGGCTTTCGTCATGAAGTGTATTATATTTTATTTAACCGAAAAAGATGTTTTTGGTTGTACAATGTACATTGTAATTACTACTATCAGTACAGTAAGGATGTCTTTGAAATAAATTCATTAAACTCAGATTGAGAAATTTAATTAAATGAACTAAAAACCCTTACTAAAGCAAAAATTTTTACATTTGATTTTTAGAAATAATTTAACAAAGAAATCTTCATAAATTTTTGGTTGAAATACGCTAAGGTTTCAATGGACAAATTGGTTTGTTGCTAAGTCTCAGTGAGCCGGGGATGTTATTTGGATTATTCTTGAAAATATAATTATGCTTATTTAGCACGCTTCCTACACTTTAACTAGTTATTACTGAAAATCCTTAAGTATTTATTGTTGGCTCAAGAATTGAGAAGCTTGATTTATAATTAGGAAAATTATTGAACATTTAATATTGAAACCAAATAATAAGCCTCAATGATAATTATGGAATAAATTCGATGTCAGCCATATAAAGTTAATTACTAAGATGCTACCCTAGTTGAAATAGGCATATTTATTATTAACGTAATAACTATTGCCAACAAATTAAATACTAAACCACTAAGGATATTATGAAAATAAATAAGGTTTGATTTTGATTGCTTTTCTTAAAATTGTAAATAATAATTCATAATATTCAAATAAATTATTATGTAAATAAATAAAAAAAATTGTACACGTACAGATATCAATGTATAATTTAATAATACTACTACTACTAATAATAATAATAATAATAATAATAAGAAGAATAATAAAATAATAATAATAATAATAATAATAAAAATAATAAAAATAAATGATAATAATAATAATAAATAATAATAATAAATATAGTTATTAAAATCCAATGAAATTAGATGTTTTTTCGAATATTTTTATTAGAAATTTTTTTATTTGTAATGGAATGATCATTATTGAAAATATATATCAATTGATCGACAGAAAATTAATTTTTGTCAATGGATTAATAAATTAAATTGATTATTTAATTTTTAAATATATATTAAAACTTTCTATTTTAATATAAATTTTTGTTACAATAAAAATCTTTGCAAATTAAATTTTAAATTTTCAACTGTTCGTTATTAAAATTTCTCCAAACGACAAGGTTGATTAAAAAGAAGGAGTATTCATAAATTTTTGGGAATTTACAGAGGCTCTTCAGATAAAATAACTGAAAATGCAAAAAAATTAATAGTAAGAGAAGACAATTGATCATATGCAGAAACGGGAAATTATATTCTTTCCTGTTTATTATTTATACAAGGTTCGTTGAAGAAATAATGTACATACATCAATAAATATTTTAATTAATTTTAGTTACAGCAACATTTAGTTCATATTAGCTCATCTTTGTTGTCTATATATCATGAGCAATCAATGTATCAATATTCTCTTCGGACACATTTAGTCCAGTATTCTTTCCAACTCACAAAAGCATTTTAATAAAAATTTTTCTACATCATCCTTTAACATCTCGGAGAAAAGTTTCATTATCAGATGTTTTATCTATGTTTGTCTATTTTATCAACATTGTCTATTATCAATGGTGTCGTTCGTCCTGGTTTAATAAGATTTATTGACGAACATCAATCCTATAATTTATTAGACTTACATTTTTTCCATATATTGATAAAACACATAATATTTCATAGCCTTAGAAACACAGCAAAAGAAAACTGGGACTAAAATGATGAAGGGCATTGACAATAATAAGGAGTAGGCTTTATTTAACAGAATTCATATGGTTGGATATGTAGAAAGATAAAACATTAGAACTATTATGTCTATAAATGAAACTTCAGAAATTGTACTTATTTTTATGTTGATTTAATTGATGAAATTTTTTATATTGAGTGAGAGTTAGAACAGGCAGAATCAAAAAGAAAAAGGAAGTAGCAGAGTAACAGCTGTTAAGTTCCTAATAAAATCAAGTGTGGTTAAAAATGATTAGAACTTAACGGTGAAGGTTGCTTAAAAATTACTTAAATAACAATTTTCAAAATTATATTTTTATTAAAAATAGGGATTTCTACAAACGTTGATAATAACCGACCTTGATGGATATTATTTTAATGTTTTTTTGGGTTATAAAAATCCTCTCGCTCTTAGGCTCAGAGGTTCTCAGTAAAGAAAAACAATTTAATTTATCTACATAGCGAGTGAATTAAGAACAAAAAAGAAAAAAGGAAAAAGAAATAGGAATATAAAAAAATACTTGATCCACAAGTTCTGGCTCGAGAATTTAATTAATAGGTTAAAGATAAATTTTGTTCTAACTATAAAACAGGTTTTATCTAACAAATTTTAAAAGAATTTTTATGATTAATTGAAATGATTTGCAACTGTGTTTTGTTTTCAAAACATGTCCTTGTTAAATTAGAATTAATTTCAAAATTTTATTATTTTATTATTATGGAATAAAATCGAAACTTTGTTTTAATCTTAAAACAAGTTTCGTTATTATAATTTATAATTTATTTACTTATTTAATTAACAACAATTACCTCGGGTATAAATAAAATTGGAACAAAGTTTTTGAATCTCTCTGGATGGTTCCATTAATCGTGAAGTGATAATGTTATTTTTCAATAATTTAATGTTAAAGACTTTTGGTTTCATCTGCGGTTCAATTGTTTGTATTTTTTCGATATTCACTTGTGATCTTTTATAGTAATCGTTGATGGGGATTTAGAGTCACTTTTAGGTGTATCCTCTTTATGCCGTGATGGTTGATGTCAAATAAAATAGGCGTTGCCTTTTGTTGGGTTTACCAAGACACCTTCCCCTTGGGAAAATATAACCAAATAAAATCATGAAAAGGGTATAGATGTTAAAAAGAATAATAATATTAATAGTTAAATTTAATTAACAATTGAAAAACAATTAAAAAATTACAGATATTTTTAGTTTGAAAATACTTAGAAAATAAAACAACCCTCCAAAAGTAATTTTTATTTTTAAAGAAGTCCAAAAGAGGTAATTTAAAAATATTAATGGTCATCAGAAAATAATTTTTTAGGGAATTCTAGAGTTTTAATAAAATTTTTAGAATTTTAAGATTAATTTTGAGATTATTTCAAGAATAATCTCCAGATGAAGATCAGTTTCAGAAAAGTATATAAGCAGAGCGATTCTAGCATAATTTCACCCCTCAGAGAACGTACAGAATAATTTGAAGAGATTACTTGATTTTGAAAAAAGGAAGATATTATTTGATATCGATAAAAGGCTACCGTCTGTGTGAAAGTGTGGTTTTTCAGAAAGTAGTAGATTTTGATTATTTTCCATTCTTTGCAGTGTACCTAAAGTATATGTACGTGATTAGCTTTATCTTTGTTGGTGATCGTTTGGAGAATTTTAATTTTGTAAGAGTACCAATGCAGATCACCTAATATTTTGTGTATTGTGCCATGACTTATTAATTCAGTTGATACACGACGAAGAAATGAATCTGATTTTTCCATAAAATAATCATCCTTTTGGACATTTTTTTAATACGTAAAGATTGCATACGTTTCTTCGAATTATTTATCGCATTCCCAGTTTCTATTAACGTGGTATGCCCTTTGTAAATACTGACTCTGGTTGGCGACTTTCGGCTATATTCTGACGGGAATTTTCGTTGAACATTTGTGAAAACTTTCGTTCATTCATTCATTTTTGAATACTTTATTTTAGTTACTATACTATACTAGTTGGATACTATATTAGTTACATGTTACGAAACGATATTAGTGATAAATTAATTCATACTTACTGAAATAAATAGATTCAATTTGTCTTTATTAAATTGAATTTAGGTGATCCAATTAATAAATAATTATATTATTTTAAAACGAAACTTGTTTTACAAATAAAATTAATTGGTCAAACTTCATGAAATAAACTATTATTAATAATTCAAAATTTTATTGAATGATAAAAAATAATAATTTTCATTTTTAGACATATACTATTCATATGAATAAAATATTACAGAAACTGATAATTGACAGAAAAGGTGATGAAACTGAAATCAAACATCTCATTCTTCGTCAGATATTGGATTTAACCAGAAACGCTTTTCTGTCCAAGTTGTCAGAAACTGTGATTTTGGTGACCATTTTACTGTGTACAACGGCAGTTCTTGGAATTATTGGAAATTGTATATTAATATTAGTATTAGTGCGCCAGATTAAAGTGCGCAACACAAACTCTACTAATCTCTCGTCAATTGTATTAGTTCTCTGTTTGGGTCTTGTGGATCTTTTAGTATGTATTGTTGGTGTACCCACTAGTTTGCTGGTTGAAGTTTGGCGTTGGCCAACTTATGATATTGCCTGTAAACTTATAATGGCATTTCGATGTTTTCTACTAGTATTCTCTCCTATGCTCCTCGTTTTAATTGCTCTTGATCGATTTCTAATTATATGTTTTGTTCCTAGTAAGAAAATGTCATTGACACAAACATTGATAGTTATTGGTTTTATTATTCTAGCTAGCATTTCTATATCAATTCCATCAGGTTTGTGCACTGGAGTTAAAGTTTATTTAAATCCCAACACAAATTGGACTGGTCAATCTTTTGAATACGTAAAGTACAACTTTTCCATTTCAATTGAATCCAAGCCTAGTAACATTTTAAAGCTTGAGTTAACATCTTGTCACGTAGATGAGTCGATTGTGATATTACCTCTTTTTGAAATCTATCGAAAATTCATTTTGATATTATTTTTTATTTTATTATTTTTACTGGTAATTTTCTACAGCGGCATATTTGGTTTCATATGGTACCGACATTGTTATTGGTTTCAAAGATACGGGAAAAGCACAATTGAATCGAGCAGCAGATCACAATTTTCAGAAAAGTCTTCCTCATACAATTCCGAAAGAAGGAAAACTAAATCAAGTAAATGCGTTGATGTGGACAGCAGCTCCTTTCTCTCGAATGCCACTGGATCATCGAGAAGGATGAGCAATTTGAGATCAATAACAAGTTATCGGCGAGAATCAAATTTTTCAAATTCGTACAATATATCAATGTATAACAGTAGTCAACAGCATTGTCAATATCTTCATCCGATCGGATATGAATTCGATGGGAAATTAGTAGAAGATCCCGATGAGTGTCAGACGGAATCAGAAATTCAAGCAGATTCTAGTAAAAAGGAAAGAAGCTCTTTCTCCAGTTCTTTTATCAGACGTCAATCACAAGTATTGGTCTCAGCAATACAAAATAGAGATATTTTATCAATAACTAACAAGGAATGTAAGAAAAGGCGGCCTGGTTCTTCAAGAACGGCAAAAACCCTATTAATTGTTACACTGGCTTTTGCATTTTCCTATGCACCATTTCTTGTTGTCAGTTCAGGAATCGTGAGCTGGCTAAATGAAGACATTGTCAACGATACAAATTATCACAAACTTCAAATAAAAATGTTATTATTTTTTTCATTCCATGTCAGTGGAGCCGTAAATCCTTTTATTTATATTTTGATGAACAAGTCTTTTAGATCTGATATGCTAAAAAGCTTTGTCTGGTTTCGAGACTCGATTTTTCATTGATTGTAAACGAAATGAGTGAAAATTGTATTTCGTATTAAATATACGTATAACTATTTCGATTAGTTTTCTTCCTATAATTCTTCAAGATTAAAAATAAATAAATACTTTTTTAAAACTACAAGTTCTTCATAGATTTAAATTGACAAATTGAGACAATTTTGAAAAACCAAACATTTTAATTAATCTAATTAATTTGAATTATTCAGACATGTTCTGTACTTTTTTTGACAGTTATTTTTAAGATTATCAGTTAATTTAATTAACTTAATGTGATCTAGATTATTAAACTATTGTTTATATTTATATTTAATTTCACTGAAATAAAGTAAACTTTATAAATTATAACAGTAAATTGAATCTACGGAAAGATAACTTTTTTGGTAACAGGAAGAAAAAGAAAATTTAGAAAGAGTTTTAAACTTTAAAAAATCAATTGAACGGACCACGTTCTAGAATAAGCTGTGTGATCATAAAATAAACCATTCTTTGCCCATACTTAATCAAATAAACTGTTCTTTAATCTTAAATAAATAATAATAATCTTAAATAAACTATTCTTTAAATAAAACTTTCAATTTGACTATCAAAACATCCTCAGTTTTTGTTATCTAAAAATTAAATCACTTGTGAATTGAAGTTTTAAAAGTTATTTACAAAAAATTGATTATTAAACTGAAATGATTATTTAACCAATTAAAATGTTAAGTTACATTTTAAAAATTAGTAAATAAGCGAAAACAAAAATTAATCTTTTCATATACTATGAATTACCAAATATTTGAATATTTTCGTGGAATATTTTATTCGAAATCCAAGTCTCCTTCGGGAAGACTATACATTAAATATTCTTTTATCAGACAACTTGTTTAAAATCTGGGACAATCAACGCTCGGAGAAAAAGAAATTGAAGTAATGAAAAATACCATTGCTATGCTAGACTCAACAAAAAGTTACATGAAAAAAATATAAAATCTCATATTAATAGTTTAATATTGAAAAATTCAAAGAGTGGATATTAAGTTATTTTATAAACGAATAATAAAATTTAATAGTTGGAAGGCGAGAATTCACAACATTCACAAATGCTCTATTATAAAGTATCTTAAATTAAACATATACATATTCACCAAATACGGTTGATCACTCTGGAAAAAAATATTTTAAAAACAGAATCGTAGAAGTTGAAAAAGTAATAAATATCAATAGTGCTAAATAGGGGAAATATTATAATATTCGCTTGTACCAAGTTTTTTCTATAATAGAAATCATTTGGAAATTAATTTTGGTTTCGGTACTGTCAGCACACCAATGCTTAGATATGCTGCTTAATGCGAAAACCGTGATTATAAATAAAATTAAAGATACACGTTTACTTCTTTATTAAATATTGAAACAAATAAATTGAAATTAAAATATATTTATCAACGATTCTATTTAACATTTCATGAATTTACTATGAATTGAAAAATGAAAAATTTTAAGTTAATTAAAAATATATGAATAACGTTCAATTTTAAATGAAGTATGACTTAAAAGTTTTAGAGATTCTGAATTCATTTTTTCAACAAGGTTTCAATTAATTTACTTTAATGCTTTACTTTAAATTTACTTTAGATTTACTTTAATAATAAGTATAATATAAATGATTTGTATGAGAATAATAAATACAAAATAAAAATTATATTATTAATCACATTTTTCGATATCATTATTATGGAAAATGATTAATCTAATAAAATTAAAATTATTAAATAACTACTAAATTATTTCTTTATTAATCTGAAAGTCTTCAAAACTAGCAATGCCTTCTTCATATACTGCACGTTTAAGGCTTGCCTTTTGTCAATTTCTAGAAATTATGACTCTAATTATATATTTTGTACAATAAGAAGGTTTTAACAAAAATCTTATTAAAATACAGATCCTCCTTATCATAATTTCTCCAAGTTAGCTGCTGTATCGAGATCGTTGAGTTCACCTTCAGAGCAAGTGATTGTTATAGTATAATTTGTTTATAAAGATAGTTTTCAAAATATGTCCATTAAGATAGTTATTGCTGCTCACAAAAAGAAAGATTTTCCAGAAAACCTTTCTATTGGAATGATTTTTAATTAGCTACACTGTCAATAAATTGATCTGAAGATGTTTATCAATCAATGCTGTCGATATTTCGACGTTTTGAGCAAATCCAAGAAAATGTGCGAGACCCTTGTATATGCAATGATTTATAAGGATATGATCGGAAATTACGAAAGAACAGCGAATTTGGCTGATGGATTTGAAGCTAGTTTGTGTGTTGGCGTTTACCAAGGAAAAGGATTTTGTAACTAACTGTGAAGAATCGTTGCAGCACAGACTCGATTCGGAAAGTATTCAGGCTTATTTCAAGAAAGTCAAACAGAATGTTAAAAGAGTGATGGAACATCAACCAACAAAAGAAAACATTTATTTCATGATAAATAAAAAATCAATCAGTTACGTATTGTCTACTATTATTAACAACTTTCTTCCATCGTTGTACCAATTTGTTGATCCCGTTTTGCCAAAATTGTGTGGTCTGGAATCAAAGTAATTTTTAAGCCAATTCTTCAAATCTTCATTGTTGAATCTTAAGTCATGGATTTGGTTAGAAAGCGAAAGAAAAATATGGAAATCTGACGCAGCCAGGTTCGAATTGTATGGAAGATGAGCCAAAACCTTCCAACCGAGTTCCTGGATGGCCGTCTTTGTAAGATGTGCTATGTATTGTCGGGCGTTTTTGTGCTACAAATTACTGGCCCATGGCGATCAGATCGCTCCTCTTGATTAACTTGGTTCAAGCAACGCAGCTGCTCAACGTAGAGTTACTATTTGATTGTGTAATTATGTGGTAGAATTTGAAAATAAATGAAACCCTTCCAGTCCCACCACACACTGATCATTGTCTTCCAAACACGGAGATCTTTCTTAACTTGAAATGTTGCTGGTTTGCTCCTGCTTACCCATTGTTTTTTTTCCGGTGATTTACATATAGATACAGGATAGATATAGGATGGAATTAGACTGTAAAAAGATAGTACTCACAATAACCCCTATTCTAAGCATTTGGTACCAAAAAAGGAATTTATTTTGGACACAGACTCCAATTTTTGAGTGATAAAAGTGGTTTTCTCACAAAAGAATGAAAAAAGATTGAAAAGAGTACTAGGTTACGAATCACACTTGATTAACAGCTATACTGGACCACGTGGAAAGAATTACTGACAGTTTTCTATTTTTGTAAACATTAAACCATTATTTATACTGCAGGGAATTTATACTTCGGACGTACAATAAGACAATTACGTGGATGTTGGAAACAAAAAAAAACGATTACTGCACATTCCCGAACTGATCAAATTATCTAAAGAGCTTAGATATACAATTAGAATATAAAAAAGAAGAATCAAATGGCAACAAAGATATTTTCTCGAGAAGAGAATGTTTGAAATGAATACAATGCTAAACCAAACACAAGGGATCTAAATTTAAAAAGAGACGAATGAAAAAGACTGAATGTGATAATAAACGACAATGATTCAGTGAGTGAGTAGAAGAGTGAGGAGAAGGCAGAGAAAATAATCTGAAAATTGCACAGTCATTGGGATCAGAAAAGTATATCGGTACCTGAAAGATAGGTGGAGGATTAAAGATATCAGAAAAAAACCCAATAACATAATGCAGGCATGCACTGATTTTGAAGACGAAGAAGAAAGTATTAACGGTTCAGGAAATTGGACAATCAGGGGGTCTATGAGCTTTCCAGATACTCGCGATTACACCCTATTAAATAATTAATCTTGAATAATCGATGATTTAGAAGTTAACTTATTGACTGGTATGAAAGTGTCGGTTTATATTGAACTGTGAAGAGATGATGGGACGATTTCAAAAAGTAAACTAATCTAATGGTACTGTATACTAGAGGTTTCATGGTGCTTTGATATTTTCATTTATCTGCATGATATTAATTGAAATTTTGAGCTTCATCTTTATTCAATTATTTTTCATTTATAACTGTATTTTGATGATTGAGAACAGTCAATCGACAAACCAAGGTATTTGAGAGACTATAATGATAATCGAAAATTCAAGCGCCAGTGCGAAAGGGACATTTTTTGTGTTGATTCTTCGAGATTTTGTTAATGATTATAGTTGTCATTATTTATTAAAACAATTTTTAAACTTATATCTTTATTGTTGGTGTATCGCACCCAACCAATATATATTTGGAGTCCGGTTGAAAAAATGATATATTGATGAAACTTTTTAGATTACCCAATATATCTTCTAAATAAATTATTAACACAAGTTTTATCTCAACAACAATGCATTAACCAGCTGATTTCAACTTTTGACGATAAAACCTATACAAGACCATTATAAATAGGTCCTTCACAAATCAGTTGTGATATCAGCAAATATTGATATTCTTCTGCAAATAACGAACAGTTCTTACCTTCTTTTTGTGCTCCTCAATGTTCATTTATGGGATACATCGGCCAATCATAGGTTTCTTAGATTTGAAAGTTTATTCGTTCAGTTCATACTAGGGCAACAAAAACTCGTGCCGCTCTGATCAAGAATAAAAGCAATTTTCAGTTCAAATCAGGGAGAAATCCAATAACCTTTGATTAGAGATAAAGGTAGTTGTCATCAAAGAAAAAAATCAAAGAGTACACCCCTACTTGAATAAATTATTAAGGCAGTATTAGGTGCGTAAAAGAATTTTCTAAAAAATATTATTAATTTTATTTTTAAAAGGGGTTGGATTTTTATAACATGTCATGAAAGTCGACTTTTGTTTATAAGTCATAATTTAATCAGGTCATAATTAAAATTTTTTTAGTCATATTTCTTATTTTTAAAACCATAGTTTGTTAAAATAATTATATTAAAAGAGGATTTTCAAGAACTTTTTAATTTGATGAAATTCAATTTTTAATTTAATGAAATGTAGTAGTACCCAAAACCAAATTAAATCTTGCAATTCATTTAAGAAAAATTGTTACTGAATTCGGAAAATACATTTTTTGTCCAGTGATGGACTTATTTTATTTGCAAAATATGCAATACAAATGTGTCTACTGACAAATGATTTAATGTCGAGCAATATATTTCTAGTAAAATACACAGAAGTGAAATCGAAAAAAAGTGAGAAGTGGACAAAGTTTTATCTCAAATATTTTATTACGTGTATAACCTGGTATGTTAAAATTTTCAATTGAATTATGTGAATCATTTATTTCCGCAAATATTCCACTTGGAAAGTTGGAAAATGAAGCTCTGCGAAGTTTTTGAAAAAATTTACAGGTAATGAAATTCCACTTGAGTCCACAATAGGGAAAACATGTTTAGATCTGCGTTATAACCACACAAATGGCATTCGACAGAAGATAAGTGGAAAAAGGGTTTCTATTGATGAAACCACTGATATTGAAGTATGCTTTTTTCCAGCTGTTGTAGGTATTATCGGAAGCAGAAAGAAGCAAACCTTTTTTTCTATTAACAAGTCAGGTTCTTGAAAAAACGAGTAAGTTGTCAATTTACAAGTTATTTGATGTGTCTATGCTTATGCTTATATTATGGCCAGATGAAATCGAACTGAGAATTTTTTATTATTTGTAGCCGATGCTGCAAAAGCCGGGAAATCTTTACGGTGCCTTTACATAAACATGGTTTATGTGGCATGCGTCAGACATTCTTTGCATGAAGTATGTGAAGAGATTAAAAAACTATTTCCTATCATTGATCATTTAATTAGCACAACCATGAAGATATTTACAAAAATCTCCTAATTATTATTATTATTATTGATAAATATTATTCTTAATTCTGTTTCGTATTATAGGTTATTATTAATAACTTGGCTTCCACTGTAACTTTCCACAGCACTTTCGAGTAAAGTCAGTCTTGATTGCCTCTTTTGCATCCTAAAACACACTGAGTGTGAGAAATTTTATCGAGACTTCTTTGAATGCAGCGATTTTGTTTTCCCTTACTTTTCCTCTGAAAAACCTATTCACCAAGATTAAATAGTGTTTCATCCTCCGTTATAATATTCTCCAAAAATTTCTGTCCATAGCATAGAATAGGATTAGATTTTCTTGGTATGGTTGCATTTGCTTTTCTCATATATCTACTGTCAATAAACTTAAAAAGAATTTTTGCATAATTTTCTAATTCCAATGTTCTTCAGCGTGTTCTATATATCCTTCTTACTTAAATTAGTTTAAATAGTAATCTTTCTGGGTAATCCATCTGTCTTCTTTCACAATAAATTTGAATTTTTCGAATTTCTCCTCTTCAATTTTGAATGATCGTTCACATCTTTCTTCATCAAACACATTGTTCTAGTTATAAATATTGGGCTTACATGGAGTTTCATTTCAATTTGTTTCATGTAGTTTACTAATAATATCCTTTTTCGTCCTTCTCAGAAGCAAAAAACAAATAATGCCGCGAAATTCAACTTGACAGTATTTTTTAAAGAAAGCGCACTATATAATGTTAAACAGTTATTATATGAAAACAAATATACTCTGCTTATCAAAGGTATTAGACAGGCTTCGTATTATTAAGTATAACATACTTGGTGTGTCCCTTAAGTACTTTAATTCTTAACAATTTATTAAATAATTCATATCCTCAACATTAATAATAGTGTTTATGTATGTAATAATTATTTATTTTGTTTATTATCTACAATTTTGTTTATAGATTTATTGATCCATATTCAAATTGACTTGATGAAATGTTAGATTCAGTTGAATATAGCAATGTATTTAAATTTCTTCTGTTAAAAGAAAACAGTAATGTAGAAATCATCAGTGAACTTCAGTGTGTATATGAGAATGATTCTTTCCAAGGTTACCATCTACAGTTGAAATTGCCAGTTTAAACAAGGCAAAACAACAATTTTTGACAATAACATCCTGGCAGACTTGTAGAAATTGATTCGGAGAAATCTGATAAATTGTTGGAAATCGTACAATTAGAGATCGTACACAATATGTTGACAGAATTGGGAATCCGTAAACTTTGCTCTAGCTTTATTCCACGATTCCTGACTAAATTTGGCCATGTTTGAAAGCTTGGAAAATGCTTTTTTCACAATTTCTTCACGGAGGATAAGATCAATTAAGTGTCTATATTCCAGATACAAAACAACAATCATATCAGTGGAATTTGCTTCAAGAAAAGTCAGCATTAAAGATGCGAAAAGGCACAAACCACAAAAATATTTTCAAGATTACCACTTTCTAGGATATCAATGGTTTTGTGAAAGTGAACTTTGCTACATCAGACGTGAAAATCAACTCACAATATTATGCTCAGATAATCCAGGAGGCACGAAGAGTCTGCAGGAAGAGAAAAAATGATATATTGCATAACAATGCACCAATACACACATCCCAGGAAACACTTGGAAATATTGCAAACTGTGGGCTTTCTCTTGTTTCTTACCCACCATATAGCCCTGATCTCGCTCCAAGTTATTTATATATCTTCTGATGACTGAAGAATGATTTACGAAGGGAAATATTTGACTGTGCATGGAGCTGAAAGAACTCGAACGGGAACTTCTCCATTCATATTCAAAAACTTCTATGAAGAAGGGTTTCTGGAATTAGTGAAGCGATGGCGCAAGTGTACAGATGTTTTTGGGTCTTATATTGAAAAATAAGCTTGTGTAGCCTTGTTGTTTTGTAAAATAAAGTATAGTTTGATATATTTATTTTTTCTTATAGAGTTAAGATATTTATCGGGCACACCACGTAAATAGAACAAATTTTTATGACAGATATTTTACATTTAATTTATTTATGAAATTTAACAATCTTTTTCATTTATATTCGAACTAAGAAGAAAAAATATTTATTTTATATCATAGCTTTACATATTTTGGTGTCATGTTTGGGATAAATGTATATTTCTTTTGAAATAGTCGTCTCTCAGATGACCTAACAATCTTTCCCAAAAAATATCCTTATAAACATCTTTTGTTATGACTTCTATTTTGTGCAGGTGACCAACATTTTCTCCTCCCAGGCAATCCCAAACACTAACAGAACCACCTCCAAACTTCACTGCAAGCACCAATTTTCCTGATATTTCTATAGCAAATCATTTGACGAACGTTCTTTGAGGAGAACCGAAAATGCGGAAGTTCGATTCATCTGCTCATAGGACCTTTTTCCATTGGTTCAATGTCTAATCTCGATGTTTGATAGCCCATTTCAGTTTTTTGCTTTATTAATTTTTTTAATAAAGGTTTTTCAGCAACTGCTCGATCTTACAAGCCGAAACTGTTAAGCCTGCGTTTTATGGTAGATGCGCTGACATTCACTTCTTGAAATTCGTTATATTTTGCAGTTATAATTCCCGCTGTTAGACGTCTATTTAACAGGAAAATTTTCTAAATTTCTCTATTTTACAAACTGTCTGTTTTTCGTGGTCTCCCGCACCGCTGTTTGTCTTCATGACATCGTTGATCTTGGAATCTGTGAAGTATCTATTACACACATCTAGATATTTTCATTTTCCGAGAAATTTGAATTTGACAGTAACCTTCTTCATGATAAATCAGAATTCTTTTCGTTCTGTAATTTTTAATTCTCTTATTTTGATCATTTGTCTAATAATATTTATGTTTTTATGGCAAATAAGCACAAATAATTTCGAAAAATATACTTTACTAATAAAAATAAATCGATGCAATAGAACAATGAATTTTTTTAAATATGTGTAACAGTAATGGCTTTAAATTAAATGCAACATTTTTCTCGAAAGGTTGGAGTGGTTGGTCTGGTCTCAATTTTAGATGAATATCATACACAATCACTGACACAAAGCTTTCAATTACCAATTGTATTGGTATTGTCTTCTGTTGATGACATCACTGCGAATATTTTCATTTCGTGTCTTTATAATTCGACCAAAATCTCAACAGGTTCTCGGTTGTACTCAACTGAGGATGCTCTTACATTGCTAAATAAAGGCGATAAACATTGTCAACTGAAAAATTGGTGGACAAAAATTAGAGCTGCTATCTCCCAATTGAAAAATAGGCATTCTATCACCTTATCATTCATAAAAAATGAAAAAGGCATTTGCCTCAAATTTGACTAATGCCTTGAACCAGAAATGAAGCGTGAAGGCCTAATCAATCTTGGAGACTCAAAATGCTTATCAAAATTACTTCATACACTGTTACAAAACTCATGGAATAACAAATGGAGTGGTCAACAAAGTGCTGGAAGACTTGCCACAAGTATTGGGTCTTCAAAACTGTTAGTAACATCAATATTTCAGGGAAAATATCTATCTCAGCATGGTATTTTATCCATCGAGCACGATCATACTCTATCTAAATAAATGCAAGGCATGTAAGCGCAAAGAGAGGATGTCGCAGATGCCCAGAATCAGAAGAATCAGTACCATATGTTCTCGTCGGATGTGTGTCTTCGAGAATATTTATCCTTTCTCGTCACAATTCAATTCAAGATTATCTAGCTCAACAACTCTTATCTTACACAGAGGCGAAAGTATATGTCAATGTTGAAATTCAATACATTCAAGCAACTCTTATCTTACACAGAGGCGAAAGTATATGCCAATGTTGAGATTCAATACATTCAAGCAACATTGCACATTGACCTGCAAATTGAATTCACGAAATCAAAAAAACTTTTTCTAATCGATGTCAAATACCAATTTGACACTGAAAAGAACATGTAATGGAAACATTACCAAAACCTGGCTCACTACGACGATATAAGGAAACAAACTCAAAAAGCACTTCCAGGAAGAATCGTTGAACAAGACACCTTTATCGTTGGTGTTAAGAGGAATAACACAATACTATCAAAACTGGGACTGAAGAAGAAAATCATCAATACAATTGCCTTGTTCTGTCTCTTCAAATATTAAATGGAGCACCGCACAATGGACTTTTCATCGGGCTAGGTCAATGTCAAGTTTTGTTGCTTTGGATGTTGATAAAATAGCTGATAACATAATGATCTACCACAACAACGCCGACGAAAATGAAGACAGCTCCTCATTGAACAATTTTGATGAAAATTTATTATGAACTATTGATTGTAACAATAATTATCTGTGATACACATTCGTGATTATTATCTTGTATAAAGATCTTAATTGTATTCATCTAGCATGTAAATTTGTTTTGAAATAAAATTTTGTATATAATATTAGGGTGTCCCATATGTTAGTTACTTTATCACCATAATTATCTATCGATTGTTTTTTTAACACTCGTTGTTCTGCTAAGAAAATATAGTTATCATTTCAAGGTTAATCTTTTAGAGGATTAAGAATATCGCATTGATTGTATTTCAATATATCAATAATTGGGGTAGTTTTATTTGCTAAAATGGATGAAAAAATGTCGCTTAGGGCAGTAAGTAGGTTCTTCAGGAAAGAAGGTTTAAGCGCACAAGTAACTGCAGCCGAAATCTGTGCAGTTGAAAGTCAGGGTAGTACCAACAAAATAATTGTGTCGAGATAGTTCAAAATATTCAATGATAGGGACACCAGCCTGGAATATCGACCGAAATTGGGAAGGCCATCGACTGTGGATCTAGGGATGGTGACGGCAGCAGCAGAAGAGAGTCCACAACAAGCAAGTGGAGATTGTCAGGTGAACTGGAAGCATAAAATCCACCGTTCACAAAAAGTTGCAAGAGCTTGGGATGGTCTACAGACGCTGTGGAGTAGTGCCCATGAGCTGACACCAGCACTAGCTCAACGAAGAGTGGAGGTCTGCCGGGAGCTCACCAAAAGCACCTCCAATATGTGCCAAATTCGACGCATAGTTACTAGTGATAAAAATTGGATATTTTTCAGGAATCCAAATACTCAGAACCACTGGTTAACACCTGATGACCTACCAAAACCCGTTGTCAAACACATGAGGTTCGAACAGAAGGTTCTGCGCCTGGTGGAATTTCGAGGACGTCGCCCACTACGAGTTGGTCCCAGATGGTCATGCCATCAATGCCGAACTCTATACTCAACAGCTGGACCGGATGTACGCTGTTTTGGCTCGCAAATATCCGGCTTTGGTCAACAGACGCCACATTCTCCTGCAGCGAAAATGCACTAGCACACAATTCAAGAATGGTGCAGTAGAAAATCGGAGAACTGGACGGATGTGAACTTTTACCTTATCTAGCCTATTCACCGGACTTGGCCCTCTGTGATTACTACTTGTTCCGGAATATGGCACACTTCCTTCGAGGTAGGACCTTCGAGAACTTTAACGAGGTCAATGCTGGGGTCCAGGAGTTCTTCGCCTCGAAATTTGCAGAGTGGTATCAAGCTGGAATCCAAATTTTGGCTGAAAGATCGCTTAAAGTCATAGAACATAATGGCTTATACTTTGAAAATTAAATATGATTGTAATATACATTTTTCTACGTTTGAATTTTTGTTGAATAAAGATAATATAACACATGAGACACTTTAGTGGAGTCGACAAATAAGTGCAAAAGTTAAGAATGAATTTTATTTCAAATTTCGACATTCACGCACCCTTCAGTTTTTGAAATCATTAATTTAAATCAAATAAAATTTAATTTGAGATTTGCAAACTAGCATAAATAACCAGACTATTTGTATAATCTGAATAAAATTTTTTGAAAAATTAGTTTACCCTTTTTCATTACCCTTATGAATATGATCTATTCATGTTACATTTTAAATTTTTAGTACCTGCTAATATATATACTTTTGAGCAGTAGTGTATATTAATGGTTTTATGTAGAAAGTTTTATGGACTTAATTTTCGTTTGAGTCTAAGGACTTTTTTCTACAGCTCATATTTAAAGTCAAAATAATAGTAAATAAACATTTTAATATTTTATTATGAATTTATTGGTCATGTATTTGTTATGTAAAAAAACAAAATATAAATAATATTTTAAATTTTAAAAATAATTTTTCATTGGCTGTTATACACTTTACAATACAAAATATCTCATTTCATTTTATAAAGAAAGAATTTTCCTGCCTTATTTGCTTATTAAAACCTAATATCACATTAAATCATTTTTATTTTGACTCACGTAATATAACAAAAAGAGAATTGAAATTTAAACAAAATTTGATTTATCGCAGAAAAATGAAACTAGCGTATAAATTATATCATGTAATTTTTTAAGCATCAATATTATTAATTGCTTTTTGCAATATTCCTTCAACATTGGTTAAGAAATAATTATGCTGAGACATCTACTGCTGTCTTTATCTAATCATACAGAAATATTTACTCTATTCATTCATTTCGTTAATTGCAGAAGGAAAGATTTCATTCTAATTAGGGAAACAAAAAATCTTTTTTCATTCCATTTCTAAGTAAAATAAGAACTTGAGAACAATAATAATAATAATAATAATAATAATAATAATAATAATAATAATAATAATAATAATAATAATAATAATAAGGAATA